>PVKU01003427.1:46436-179467 GCA_004027475.1 Anoura caudifer | reverse complement strand
GGGTCCAACTTCTTTGGGACTCTCTGAGCTTCCTGGACTTCCTGGAAGACTATTTCCTTTGCCAGATTGGGAAAGTTCTCCTTTATTATTTGTTCAAATAAGTTTTCCACTGGTTGCTCTTCTTCTTCCCCTTCTGGTACCCCTATAATTCGGATGTTGGGACGTTTAAAGATGTCCTGGAGGTTCCTAAGCCTCTCCTCATTTTTTTGAATTCTTGTTTCTTCCTCGGTTTTTTGTTTGGTTGTTTCTTTCTTCCTTCTGGTCCACTCCATTGATTTGAGTCCCAGTTTTCCTCCCCTCTCTGTTGGTTCCCCATGCATCTTTCTTCATTTCACTTATTGTAGCCTTCATTTTTTCATGTAATTTGTGAGCAAAATCAACCAATTCTGTAAGCATCCTGATTACCAGGGTT
Source organism: Anoura caudifer (assembly GCA_004027475.1). NCBI lineage: Eukaryota > Metazoa > Chordata > Mammalia > Chiroptera > Phyllostomidae > Anoura > Anoura caudifer. Next base: position 179,055 of record PVKU01003427.1, on the reverse strand, counting down.
TTGAATTGTGCATCTGATAGGTTGGCAATCTCTTTGTTGCTTAGATAAATTGGCTCTGGGGCTTTGATTTGTTCTCTGGTTTAAGCAATTTTCATTTCTGGTTTTTTTTCTTTGTTTGTTTTGTCTAGTCGCGGCTGTTACGTATGAGGGGTGGAGCCTCAGGTGTTCCCCAGGCCGGGACAGCCCAGTCGCTGGGTAGTGACGCTGTATGTGGGGGCGGGGTCTGAGAGGAGATAATGGCGGTTGCTTTGCTCACTCTCAGATTCCAGTTCCTTTCACCACTTCCCCTTTGCCTGGATTATCTGTGTGTGAATGTGGGACCACCCGGTCAGCCAGCTGCCTTGTGCGGCCTCACTGGGTCTGCACAGTTGCCACCCCGGGCCCGGGGTCTGCTAGTCGCCGCCTGTGCACCTGGGGGCTGCCAGCCGCTGCTGCCTGCGTGCCCGTCCGCACCTCCGCTTTTTCCTGCCGCAACTCCGCCCCTCTTACCGGTCTGGGTGAATTGTTGTTGGACTTCCAAACAGTTTGATTTTCTGAGTTCTGGTTGTTTTCTTGTTTCTAAGTCTTTGTTGTCCTTAATTTTGGTTGTGAGAAGAGGCCCAGTGCGTCTGCCTACGCCTCCATCTTGGCCGGAAGTCGGATTTTATTCAGCCTTAAAGAGAGGGAATCCTGACATATGCTGCAACGTGGATAAACCCTGAGGGCATGACGTTAGGTGGAATACGTGTGTCACAAGAAGAAAATACTGTGTATGAGGCATCCTGAGGAGTCAAATTCCTAGGAACTAAGGAGAATGGTGGCTGCCAGGGGTGGGGATGGGGAGGTGGGGGGAGAATGAGGAGTCGTTCAGTGGGCGGAGAGTTTCAGTTTTGCAAGATGAGCACGTTCTGGAGATTGGTTGCAATTTGACAATGAAGGCCTCACTGAAAAGTGACTTTTGAATTAAGAATTAAACTGAAACAAGGTGGGGGGGGAGGGAAATCTAGTTATTTGTCGGGAAAGATTCCAGGAAGAGGAATTAGGGAGCACTAAGACTAGAGGCAGAAATTCCTGGCCTACAAACGGGTGGCGTGAGAGAACGAGTTCATTGGAAATCAAGGGCAAGTACATGCAGGCCGCTGTCAATCATTGTCATGACTTCGTTTACATTTGAGGTGGGCTTGGCAGCAACTGGAGAAGTCTGAAATCACCCATGAAACATGATGCATGTTTTGAAAAGATGTTTGTGTTTGCTGCGTGGACCGTAGACACAGTAAGGCAGTAAGGGCAGGAGGAGGGAGTCTGGTTAGGGGACTGCAGTGACCCGAGCAAAAGTTGAGGGTGGATGGGGCAGGGTGTGGGGGCTGGAGGTGATGAACCGGGATCAGATCCTGGTCTGTGCTGCCGGTTGAGCCAGCAGCTGTGAAAAAACGCTGTGTCATGGCTTCTTAAGTCTCTTGACTCACAGAACGAATCAGGACATTGCTATGTATGAATCAGGAAGAAGGGGAGACAGAGAAGCAGGAGTGAGGCAAGGAGGGGCAGGGAGGGGCCCAAGGGAAGAGGCCTCCATGAAAGCACAGCTACCCTAAGAAGATAACTAGTGGAGAATTTGGAAGAAAATAACGTGTGCCGGGCAATGGCCACCCCCTCCTCAGCCTCCCTTGAAGCCTTAAGTGACATCCCCTACTCTTGGTCACTAGTGCAGGAGAAAAAGAGCTTCCCTGTGACACACACAAATAGAAGACTCCTATGCGAGGTTTCCTAGGAGGGAAGCCATGGTGCTGTTTACACATTTCAGGAAGGAATATGGAGTTTCTTCTCATGCTTTTCCAAGACTGCTTTTTCCTATCAAGAGGCTGTTCTCAGTATAGGCTACTACACACTTGCTTTTCCAGATTTCCCTGTTTATATCCCCCCCTCTGGGATGTGGTAGGGTGCTTTGGGGTGGGGAACAAGGAGATGGGAAAGTAAAGCTGTCAGCTGTTTACGATAGTCTTTGTTCTAAACTAAGCCTAATCATAAAACCCTCAGGCTTCCCTGGGCCCACATACCTCGCCCTAGAAAGCAGAGTTACTTTTCCTTGGCTTCTAGAATGTCCAAGAATGGGGCAGGGCCCTCAGAATGCTGGCCTGTGGCAGAGTGGTATATGTATATACAATGCTCTATATTTCAAGTCCACTGCTCTTACAAGGCAAAGTACAGAAAGTAAATTCAGTTTGGGGAAATCATTTGATCTGGTGGTACGTAGAAAGCACAGCTGTGAGCTCTGTCCCGGATGGAGTGGTGATCTCAGGGTCCCCAGGTGGAGAAGGGCAGGCATGGAGACTTCCACGAATATTGAAAGGAAGAAAAAAATGGTAAATGCATCGTGAAATGCTGTCAGCTGCCATTTTGAGCCTCAGTTCTGGGATATCAGAAAAGACTTGCAGGTGTGTGTCCTTCTGCTCCAGCAGTTTCCTCTGCAGTGGCCATCCGCCTTAATCCCATAAGGCTACTGGAGTGATTTCAGAAGTAACTGAGGAGGGAACGGGTTTGGGGCAAGTTGTTCTGTCCTTTTAAAACATACCCCTGTTCTTTATCATTAAAGATTGCTGTAAGGTGGGACTGCACAGTGCTTGGCGCACAGGAGGCGTGAAGAACGTTAATTCTGGTTGTACAGAGGCTCCGCCCAGGGTCCTGCATGTGCCTGTCCTTTGTCCTGAAGCTGATCTCCATCTTTCTTTCTGATCTGTGGTTACATTTTGCATACAGAGCATGTGAAATGCATATGGAGACAGGACAGTAAGAAGCTAGGGAAATTCTTGGGCAAGTGGATTGGGGAAACTGAGACAAGGAAATTAAACAAGCTCAAAGAGTCTGAGCAGTTTACAGCCAGCCGGTGAATCGGAGACCTTATCCCCTCCGACCAAGGACACTTGAGAGCAAAGAGGTTTGCTCTTCTCCCTGACCAGAGAATGCGTAGCCCCCTGGGTATACACCGTAGGTGTCAGGGAGCCAGTTTGGAAAGAGGCCAAATAAGTGGTGGCAACAGTCAATGATTTGTGAATGAATCCACACATCAGACTTGTTCAGCCTGTTCCCTACGTGTCGGGAACAGACAGGATCTGCTTCCTGAGATGCCTATCTACTCTGCTGCGGGCCCGCCTCGCAGAGGTGTAAGTTCCGTGGACTTTGGCCGAGGACTCGAGAGGTAAGGTCGCGTGATCCGGAGCTCAGCTGCAGAACTGGAGTTCTGGGGGGAGATGAGGGCCCCTCAGAAGAGAGCCTCATGCTTCTTTTCCAGGACACTGCACCGGAAAACTGAGTCAGGGACCTGCTGGTGGAGAGAAAACACCCCGAGCGAAGTTGCATTTCTCTGTTTTCTGGATTTTGTCTGACATCAGGCGGTCGGGAGATTGGGAGGAGCTTTACTCACTGGAGCCTATCTCTATAGGGCAAAGCAATACACAATCTGGTAAGTTCTAACTGGGAACCCGGGGGTGACTAAGAGGAGAAGATACTGAGGTCAGAGACGGACACGTTCAGGATAGGTTTGGGAAATGAGTAGAGGAGTTTGGGGTCTGTTCCACTTTGACACCTCCCCACCCCCAGAGTAGGCACTTCTTCCTGAAGTTCTCCCTCATAAATAAAGAATTATTCTGGGTAACAGCGTGCAACATGCAAGGCTAAGGGACGTACCTGTGATACGTCCTTTGTTTTCACCCCCCCCCCACTCCCTCCCCATTGGCAACAGTCAGCTCATCTCTGTATCTATGCGTCTGTTTCTGTTTTGTTTTATTTATTCTCTTTTGTTAAATTGCACATGTAACTGAAAGCATATGGTATTTGTCTTTCTCTGCCTGACTTAGTTCTCTGAGCATAATACCCTCTAGGTCCATCAGTGTCGCAAATGGCAAGATTTTATTCTTTTGTGGCTGAGTCATGTTCTATCATATACACGTACCACGTCTTCTTTATCTGCGCATCTGTGGACGGACAGGTAGACACCTGTCCTCAGTCTTCAGCCACGCCAGTCCACCTTTGTGTTCGGGTGGGATGGAGGAGGAGCAGGCCTCTTCAACAGGTCCTGCACAGCTGGGGGAGCCAGTGCTCACTGGGCTCTCACGTTCCCCCGTGGGAGACGTCGCGGGCCACGGGGTTAGCCTTGGCCTGCACTGTGCTGCCTCGGAGGAGGGGTGACGGGGGTGGGGTGGGGAGGACACGGCTCTGCTTCCCCCCTGCAGTGAACCCTTCCGGGACGTGCTCCAAGTGAGTGCCGGGACCCCCCCCCCTCCCGCCGGACTCCGGGCTCCCGCAGAGGTGCTCTTGGCCATGGGTGGTCGTCAACACTGGTGTTTCTGCGAAGGGCTGAGGGCTGAAAAGTCCGATTCTGCCACCTGCCTGACACCAAAGGTGTTTAAATGCGGAATGGGAGTGCCATCCGGGTTGGGGTGGCTACCTCCACCAGGCTCCTGACACTTAGGAGAAATGAGGCAGTTCACAATGCTGGGCCGAATCACGGTCCACTCGGCCCAGCAGCGCAGGCTTCTGGCTGTTTATTGATTTATTTTTAAAAGATTTTATTTATTTTTAGACAGAGGAGAAGGGAACGAGAAAGAGAGGGAGAGAAACAGCAATGTGCGGTTGCCTCTCATGTGCCCACCACTGGGGACCTGGCCCGCAATCCACGCATATGCCCTAGACTGGGAATCGAACCAGTGACCCTTTGTTTCACAGGCCGGTGCTTGGTCCACTGAGCCACACCAGCCATGGCATGGGCTATTTATTTAACCATCTTGTGCCCATCTGTGTGAAGGCTGCTCTTGCTCTATTTCAGTCACAGCAAGATTATATAAAATCTTAAAAAGCATGGGCTGCGCAGGACTGAAGATAGGAAATCCACACAAACGTAAAAATCAGTCCTTGGGGGTGACTTAAAATCACACAGTTCGGCGGGCTTGATCTGAACTGTAGTGGCCTAACAAAGTGGGTACATTCAATTTTGGAAGAAAGTTCACCTCCCCTTTGTCACTTACGGTGAATTAAGTAAGGGCTCCTTGGCCCCGCGCCTTACTTAAGAGATGGGACACCTAGCCAGGAGTCCCATCTCTGTTCATTAAAGTTTGTCCTGCTGGAGAGGTGTCCAGGGAAGACCTAGGGCCCATTCGGGCTACATGGGGGCCCCTTGCAGCTACGTCACTGTGTAGATATGACGAAGGCCTGTGAAATAGTCAAGTCACTGTCAGCTCCCTCTGACTGACACATAGAAACTCACTTAATTCATCCGTGAAACCCACCTGATCTTTGTACTTCCCTTCTATCTGCCCCTAGCAACATGTCCCCCATGTTTGAGAAAACTGCCAGGAAACTGGTCAAAGAGATTGGAGACAAAGAACTCAGGCCCGTCAAAGATGTCCTGAATGCCAACAAAATACGTCGATTTTCCTTAATACGGAGGAAGAAGGCTCGCTCATTGTTTTTGGCGCTACCTGATGTTCCGCTTGGTGTCTCCCTCATGGACATCCTCGAAGGAAGTGCCGTTGTCCCCGGTACTGTCAGCCAGGGTCATAGGAGGGAAGGGCTGTGAAGCCAGGGTGCAGAGGGAAGGGGTGCAACACGTGAGAACTGCTGAGACACCCACACAGGATCGGCCTTGTCTACGGGCGCAGAGCAAGGAACTGCCAGTATCTGAGAACTTTCCAGTTATGAACCAGGTTCACTTAATACTGAGAGCAGCCTTTTGAGTCAGGAATATGATCCCCATTTTAAATAACAGTAAATGAAAGCTTAGAAAATAATCCGAGTTACATAGCTGGGAACTGGTAGAACTGGGACTCAAACCCAAGCCTGTCTCGGTCCAAGTCCCAAACATGTTCTGTTTTGTGAGCTGCCTCCTGGGGCTGACGCCGTGCTGGGAAAGATGATGTCGTGGGTCTCCTGGACCCGGGTACAAGGGGTGTCATCATTTCTCCAGGTTAGGACATCATCCCAGCCCCTGAGTGGATTCAAACATCTGTCCTCAGGAGTAATTTAAACTCAAAATATTCGGTACCCATGAGTTAGCTTCTCAGCTGAGAGATTTAATCAGGTAGGTGAGTTGGGGGCTAGGATCAGTCATTCCTTTTCCATTGCGTTTCCCATCTGTTCCAGGGTGAATTGCCCGCTAACCCTCAGGCCCTCTCGTCTGTTTCCAGACACTGCTGTGGAAGCGCCCGCCCTCTTCAGTCACACTGTTGTCTGGAAGCAGCACGCGGGTGGGAGTGTGAATACTGGGGCAGAAGCAAGCATCTCGGAGGAGACTACGGCGTGCCAAGGATCCTCCATCGATTATAAGATTGTTAGCACCCCGTATGAAACCTGGACAGACCTTCAGAAGAGGTGAGGCTGCGGGACAGGCAGGGTCTGGTCAACAGCTCCATGCGGTGCCCTCCTCTGGAGGTGTCGATAGATTTTGTCCCTGAGGCTCGGAATGATGAAACTGACATCCCAGGCTCTGCTGTTGTTCTTGGGTGTGCATGCATTCATTCATGCATGCATTCATTCATCTAACGGGTGTCAGTTGTCCGATAAGTAGTTTTTAAAGCTGCAATTGTCCATCACTATGCTATTTTGCAGTGAGAATAGACTAATGACAAGACAGACAAAAATCCTGTCCTAAAATGCAATATATTTAGGGAGGCAGGGAGACATGGAGTGAGTGAGAAAATAAGCATTAAAATATAAGTTTTCAAAATGTTAATTTGGGTGAGACAAAGGCTCTGACTCTTTGTTAAATAACGTCCACATGCTTCAGTGTCCTAGGGTTTGACTTAACTTGGTGTCGGGGGAAAAGATGGACCTTCAATAATCTTCTAGGGCTTAATAAGGAACTTAAGACTTTATGCCTTTTTTTGTTGCATTTTTTAAACTTTACTTTTTAAATATATTTTATTGATTATAATATTATAGTTGTCCCAATTTTTCCTCCTTTGCTCTCCTCCCTCTGGCACTCCCTTTGCCTCTAGCAATCTCCCCTCCCCTTAGTTCATGTCCATGGGTCATACATATAAGTTCTTCTGCTTCTTCATTTCTTATACTATTCTTAACCTCCCCCTGTCTATTTTGTGCCTACATTTATGCTTCTTATTCCCTGTACCATTTCCCCCTCTTCTTCCCACTCCCCCTCCCCGTTGATAACCCTCCATGTGGTCTTCATTTCTGTGATTTTGCTCCTGTTCTAGATGTTTGCTTAGTTTGTTTTGGTTTCTGGTTTGTTTGTTTGTTTTTTAGGTTCAGTTGTTGATAGTTGTGAGTTTGTTGTCATTTTACTGTTCATATTTTTGATCACCTTTTTCTTAGATAAGTCCCTTTAACATTTCGTATAATAAGGGCTTGGTGATTATGAACTCCTTTGACTTCACCTTATCTGGGAAGCACTTTATCTGTCCTTCCATTCTAAATGAAAACTTTGCTGGATTGAGAAATCTTGGATGTAGGTCCTTGCCTTTCATGACTTGGAACACTTCTTTCCAGCCCCTTCTTGCCTGTAAGGGTTCTTTTGAGAAAACATCCGATAGTTTAACGGGAATCCCTTTGTGGGTAACTGTCTCCTTTTCTCTTGCTGCTTTTAAGATTCTCTCCTTATCCTTAATCTTGGGTAATGTAATGATGATGTGCCTTGGTGTGTGCTTCCTTGGGTCCAACTTCTTTGGGACTCTGAGCTCCCTGGACTTCCTGGAAGTCTATTTTCTGTACCAGATTGGGGAAGTTCTCCTTCATTATTTTTTCAAATAAGCTTTCAATTTCTTGCTCTTCCTCTTTTCCTTCTGGCACCCCTATGATTCAGATGTTGGAACATTTAAAGTTGTCCCAGAGATTCCTAAGCCTCTCCTCATTTTTATTGAATTCTTGCTTCTTCATTCTGTTCTGGCCGAATGTTTATTTCTTCCTTATGTTCCAAATCATTGATTTGGATTTGATCCCTGTTTCCTTCCCTTCATTTCCCTGTGTATTTTTCTTTATTTCACTTTGCATAGCCTTCACTTTTTCCTGTATTTTGTGACCATACTCAAACATTTCTGTGAGCATCCTGATTCCTGGTGTTTTGAACTCTGCATCTGGTAGGTTGACTACCTCTTCATCGCTTAGTTCTATTTTTGGAGCTTTCATCTGTTCTTTCTTTTGGACCATATATTTTTTTTTTTGTCTCAGCGCTACTGTAACTTGTAAGGGGTGGAGTCTTAGGTATTGGCCAGGTTGGGGCAAACTGCATTGTGGTGCTGTATGTGGGGGAGGGGTCAGAGAGGAAACAATGTTGCCTGCTCAGCTCTCGGCAGCCTTTCAGTCACTTCCCTACTACCCAGAAGCAAGTTGGGCCCTTCTGGTGCTGATTCCCAGGTGGGTGGGTTGGTGTACGTTCTAGGACCCTGTGTGTCTCTCCAATAAACTCTCCTATGAGGCTGAGAGTTTCTCCCACTGCCTCAGTGCCCACAGGTTTTTTATAGTCAGAAGTTTTGAGGTTTTATTTCCCCACGCTGGACCCCTGGGTTGGGCAGACTGTCTTGCTCCCCAGTTGTTCCTCCTGGTCTATCCACACACAAATGTGGGACCACCTGCTCAGCCAGTCCCCACCTCGCCTGCCCAGTCCTGCAGCAGCTGCCTCGCCATGCATCCTCTCTGCCCGGCTGCCCATCTCCACCCCTCCTAGCAGTGTAAACGAATGTTTCTTCTTTAACTCCTTAGTTGTCAGACTTCCATGCAGTTTGCTATCCTGTCAGTAGTGATTATTATTATTTTTTTAAATTTGTTGTTGTCCTTTTGGTTGTGCGAGGAGGCAAAGTCTATCTACCTATGTCTCCATCTTGGCCAGAAGTCCTGACTTTATGCCTGTTAGAAACAGAGATTTCAGTTTAAATTGTGTGTCAATGTGAAAAATTACTGAAGTAAGCAAGTAGTTAAAAGTCACAGGTTGTTTAGAGAATTAAAGTTACTTTGACAGGGCATGGCACAATTTCTGTATTTCTGGTGTCTTGTAAGACTCTTTTAAAAAATTTTTAATTTTTAAATATATTTTATTCATTTTTCTTTTCTTTTTAAAAAGATTTTATTTATTTATTTTAGAGAGAGGAATGGAGGGAAAGAGAGAGCAAAAGAAACATCAATGTGTGGTTGCCTTTTGTGCTTCCCCTACTGGGGACCTGGCCCGCAACCCAGGCACATGCCCTGGCTGGGAATCGAACCAGTGACTCTTTGGTTCACAGGCTGATACTCAATTCATTAAGCCACACCAGCCAGGGTTATTTTATTCATTTTTCTATTACAGTCATCTCAATTTCCCCTCCTTTGCTCCCCTTCACCTGGTACCCTCATTTCTCTCCAGAAATCCCCTCCCTTAGTTCATGTCCATGGCTCATGCATATAAGTTCTTTGACTACACCATTTCCTATACTGTTCTTGACATTCCTGTCTATTTTGTATGTCCTTATTTGTACTTCTTAATCCCTGCACCTTTTGCCCCATTCTCTCCTTTTCTGCTCCCAACTGATAGCCCTCCAAATGATCACCATACCCATGATTATGTTTCTGTTCTGCTTGTTTGCTTAGTTTGTTTTTCAATGGAGGAGGTCATGAGCCTCCAGTGTGGATTTTCCTGTTGCCCCATGGGGGGAATTCAGACCCCTTTGGGGGGTATCCAAACCCCTTACTATGCCTCATCACAGGTTATGAATTTCTTTCGGCAGCTAAAGAGGCTCCCATTTTAGGGATACATTTTATTATCTAGCACCAAGAAAAACAAGTAAGCCTGATGTCAAAACTTGAAATGTGGAAAGGAAGGCAATTAGATACTTTTAATAAATGTATATGGGACACACAATGTGTTCCATTTAGAGGTAGTTACGGATTGTGATGGGAGCTCTAAGGTTAACAGGATTTTGTGAGAAAAGGGCTGGGTGGAAGGGAGTCCATTTAGGTCTCTCTGTGGAGCAAACATTGAACTCAGACCAGGAGAATGAAAGAAGCAAAGGGCAGGAGGAAGGGGTCCAGACGAGGAGGGTTTAAGCCCCGGGATGGTACAGGACAGAGCTTGACATTTTCAGGAGCAGTGGAGAGTCAGTGAGGTGGGAGTTTAGCCAACCAGGATGAAGGTGACAAAAATGGGTGTGGAGGTAAGTAAATGTCAGATGACATAACCTCTTAGAGACACAGTAAGGAGTTTGGATACCCCCCAAAGGGGCCTGAATTCCCCCCACAGGGCAATGGGAAAATCCACACTGGGGACTCATGACCTCCTCCACTGAAAAGCAGTTTAGGGATCTCTCATATTGCACTGGGCTGTCATCCAGGGCGCCTACCCTGAGGGGCGGGGGCGCTTAAGAAGAACCAGAGCTGAGTCTCAGAGCTGCAATGGAGCTGAAACCCTTCTTCAGTACTTCAAACCTGTCATGTCCCCTGCCCAAGCCTATGTCTTCAAGTCAGCCCTACCAGCCACTTACCCAGGACAGTTAATCTATACACACCCCCACGTGCTGGTCATGAGTAATCATCCAGAATCTTCCGTGCTTCATCATATTTATCAGTTTGCTCCCCCTCCCATGCTGATTGTGCCTCTGGATGATGGTGACTTTGGGTTCCCAGGTTTGACAGTAGGGCTCTTGTCAACCATGGGCACCTGTCTACTTCCAGCCTCTTCAGGTGAGAGGCCCTGGTACACTGGACATCTGTAATCTCCCCTCTAACAAGACCCATATGATTTTGGAAAAGCAGATGCTTTTCATAAAATGGCATGGATACTCTCCTTCCCACACCCCCATCAGGAAGTGGGGGTCCCTCCACCCAGCATAGCAAAGAATATGTTTTTCTTTCCTTAGTAACTTAACCCATATGTGAATATCTTCCTACCCATGGAGGGAACACCTGTCAAAGTCCAAAGTCTCTGCACCCCTTCCAGGTCCTGAGGAGGGCGGTAGCCCAGGGTAACCCAGGAAGGCATCTCTTCCCACTCTGACCCTCTTCTCCTTCCTCTGCCCCAGGAAAGTGAAGGACCCAGAGCCGACGGTTCTGAAGCAATGCCGGAAAACAGCGATGAATGTGTACGTTGTGACTGACATTGTAGAACTGCGTGACAGCTGCGTGATGGAGGATCACAGCACTGGGAATTTCCTGGGAAAATTGTCCTTCATTCTGAATACTTCTGTCCAGGTAGGAGATGGGTTCACCCATCAACAAAATCAGATGAAGGTTTAATTATGTGGTGTTACATTTGCTTTGGGTAAGTGATGGATTATGGCGTGCCCAAAGGGGTGGCTGCCGCACTACATAAATGTCAAGTTATGCTAATAGCAAACCTAGCCAAAGGCCATGACATCCTGAGAAGGACTGGAAGAAGGGGTGAGACTTAAATACCTTCGTAGGACTTATATAACTGACTCACTCTCAATAATTGATAGTACTTTTAATTATATAAACAAGTTCATTCATCATATAGTTTGCGTGCGTTATAATGTGCTTTTACACATTACATATTTTATGTGTAGTTGCTCTTCACTTAGAAGACTTAGAAACTCAAGGAAAAAAACGGACTTGTGACGTTTATTCAGAGCCAGCCCATCTCCGAAGGTTGGTCATAGGCTGTGATGTCGTTACATTTTTTGCCTATCACTCCTGGTTCGTGGCTGCCGCAGCTTTGTTTTGGTCGATCAGATGGAAGACCCACAAGGACACAGAGGACCTGCAGAGCAGCACACAGACTAACTGAAGTACATTCCGTGACAGACCTGTGAGAACACGTAGCAGGGCATCACACACGTCCTACCCAAGCACACAGGGAGCATTCTGCAGCACTGCTCACGTGCGAGGCCACCCTATCAGTCTCACGAGATTTAAGAAGACTGATGTGACGCCAGGTATCTTTTCTGGCCACAATGGAGTGAAACTAAAGATTAATAACACAAGGAAACAGAGCACATTCACAAACATATGGGCATTAAGATATATACTCTTGAATGCCCAGTGCATCAAAGAAGATACCACAAGGGAGGTCAGAGAATATCCAAAACAAATAAAAATGAACACACAATACTGTACTGGACACTTTAAATGGGGAAGGTAGTATTTAAAAAAAAATTTTTTTTTTACCACAATAGAGATCAAATGGAAGAGATACATAATAATAAAACAGTTTACCAAATTCAAGTAAGTGCATTCTTTTTTTGTAGAACAAAATGTTGCTTTTATAGCAAGATGAGGAGTCTTACTTGTGTCCTCAAATAACTTATCGTCAAGTCCCTATTGAAAAAGGTACAGATTCATAAAGCAAAAAAAAAAAAACCCCAAAACCCCTCAAAAAACAGCAGACAAGAAATATCTGACTTCTTCCACTATCCTCTGACTTTTAACATGTTTTCTGGTGATTTTCTGCAGTTTGAATTTATAGGTATAAGATTTTTGAATTTATTTTTATTTTTATTTATCTTGGTTGGTATTCTCTGAACTTCCTGGATCTGTGGTTTGGTGGCTGACATTAATTTGGGGAAATCCTCTGTTATTATTGCTTCAGGCATTTTTTTCTGTTCTGTTTTCTCTTCTTTTATTCTCATTACACGCATGTTACAACTTTTGTAGTTATTCCACAGTTCTTGGATATCATGCTCCACTTTTTCCAGTCATTTTTCTCTTTGCTTTTTTGTTTTGAGGTTTCCATCAATACATCTTCGAGTGCAGTTTTTCTCACACTTGGGTCCAGTCTACTAATGAGCCAATGAAAGACATTCTTTATTACTGTTATGGTATTTTTGATCTCTCTAGCATTTATTTACTTATTTTCTTCCTTAGGATTCCATCTCTCTGCTTACCTTACTCATCTGCGCTTGCATTTTGTCTATGTTTTCCATTGGATCTTTTAGCAAGTTAATCACAATGGTTTAAAATTCCCTGTCTAATAATTCCAAGATCCATACTATAATTGAGTCTGATTCTCAGCCTGCTCCATTTCTTCAAACAGTTGTTTGTTGCCTTTGAATATGCCTTGTGATTTTCTTGTTGAATGTTGGACATGATATACGTGATGAAAGGAACTCTGGTAAATCCGCCTTTACTGATATTGTGATAAGATATATATCACAATATTGTGAGGAGGGAAATATTCTATAGTCCCGTCAATAGGGCCCAGGTTTATTTTTAGTGAGCCTGTGCTCCGGGCTGTGAACTCACAAGAATTTTTTAGTACTCTCTCCCCCTTAGATGTGATGGGACTGTTAGAGTGAGCGAGAGCTGGATATTTCCCTAGAAGAGGCTGGAGTTGGTGTTTCCCTTTTATCAACTGCTCTTATAAAGAGTAGGAAAACAAACCCCTCATCATGAAAAAGAGGAAGTGACTAGATATACTGAATTGGAAATAAATCAATTCATGTCAGTATCAACATGAAATGGAGGGATCTGAAGGTAAACATGGGACGAAGCAAGGGAAAAAGAGCAGGCCCTGGAAATCAGGAGTAGAGAGGGTGAGGGCAGAGGCTGCTGATTCCTTTTCTCATGAGCTTTCTAGATGCACTTGACTTTTAAGACCACACACATGTGTGATGATGTTATTATACCTGGTTTCTGCCCGCAGGTTGAAGGAGGGTGTGGGGCTCTCAAAGTCACAGAGAAGAAGCATACTGTGCCAAAGGGCTCAGTGATGGCCTATAAGAGGAAGCAGCTGATTTTCAAGGAGAACAGCTGGGGTAAGCAGGGACTGAGGGAGGCAGGAGGGGAGCGGGAGTCTGCTTCTCCTGGGGAGAGAAATGAGGAGGGAAGACCATCTTCAGGCAACCGTGGCTCCCCCCCCGCCCCCGCCCCGTTCACAGAGAGAAGCAGCATTCTTCAGCTGTCCAGGGCACCCGCATTCTCACCACGCACAGCACCTGCAAGCAGGACCCAACTGAGATGTTACTCTGGGCAGGTGGAGAGACAGTTTCCTACGTGGAGAAGGTGTAATGGGGTGCCCAGTGCCAAGGCGTGCTTAGCACTGGGCAGAGCGTGATTCTAATTCCAACTATCTCTACTGAAGGTCCCACCGCTCTCAGCAGCTCACCTGGAGCCCCCCCACCTGCCCAGGTTACCCAGGACCCAATGGTGAAGCCCATAAGATAGTGGCCCAATTGGGAACAAATCTGCAGACGTAGTGCCCTGACCACATAACGCGGAATTGTATCAACATCTCTCCCTCCTCAGGAGCCTCAAAATGCACAGTTCCCCAACACACACACTTGGGGTCTGACTCCACGCAGCAGAGAAACTTTATGAAGAAGTAACTACAAACCAGAGGGGAGTGTGGGTGCTACAAACACACCCAGCTCGGGTCCTTGGCCCCTCCCGGCTCAAATGCTGAGTCCCAGGTAGAGGTCAGCCTGATACAGCTGGGGTCCAGCTCCTCAGAGGTCGAGGGGTGCCCTCACCACACACAAGAAACACATTCCATCTCTCTCTCTCTCTCTCTCTCACACACACACACACACACACACACACACACACACACACGCGCTGTTCCCTGTAGAAGCCTCAACATAACATCTGGCTAAGGGAGGGTCCTGCTGTCACTGACCTCCTGTCAGTGGCCATGGACAGAATGAGGGAAAACTCTCCAGTCCTTGGGGTCAGTGGCTCAACTCAGTCTTCAAAACCATGTTGTATGAGTGTTGACAAGTGTGAAGTAAATGGAGTTGGACTCAAGGGCTGACCTCAGAGCAGTGCCTGCAAGCCATGTCCTGCCCACTAGGGGGCGCGTGGCACCTGCCTTTTTCTACAATTACCGCCTAAGGGGGAACCAATGGCTCAGCGCTGTAACTATTGCACTTCCGTGAAGTAATTTTATCCTCATAACAAATCGAAGAGAAAAATCATGCGCGGAAGTGTCCAATAATTTGCCATTGTGCTCGCTGTGTAGCTTTGGAGAAAAATCAGAATTCCTCTGTCACCCATCTTACCTATGAATGAAAATGAGACCTTCTCTCCAGACCTGATGGAGATAAATGTCTGGCAAGGTGACTGACCCAAATTTATCTTCCCTCTTTCCACCCATCTGGACCCTTCCATGGCCTGGCGGCCGGATGGGTCCCTGCCATCTCGGAAACCTCCTCACCCAAGTGTCCCCTCACAGCCAACTTCCCTGAAGAACCTTCTACACCGTGCCCCCTCCGTCCCTGGCATCCACACCTCCACCTGCTGCAGTCTGCCCTCCAGCAAATTCACTCCACCTTGTTACCAGTGACCGCACACTCGATCACCCCCTCGCTGGAGCTCCTCTCTCCCTGGGTGCTGCCACACCATGATGTATGGGTCTCCTTTAACGGGGTTGTGTCCACTTGGTCTCCTTCCTTCCTGGGCCCCTGTCCCCTGTCAAACCCTTAAATCTGCTTGTTAGGCAGGTTTCAGAACTTTGAATGTTGCTCTGTGAAATTGGCCAGGAAGCAGGCCTGACTGGGGGAGTAGACTCGTGAGGGGTCACCTTCAGGAGAGGCAGCCAAAGGGCAGCAGGAAGGAAGGCAGTTCCCTTTCCGCTGAAATGGGAGATTGGAGCTGATACCCATCCCCCACGTGCTTATTGACAAGGCAGGTTCTAGCTTCCTCTTTAGAGAGCCAGATTCTGAAGCTACAGAGTGAGGGCAGGGGTCCTGAGGTTCCACAAACATCCCAGGTGATTCTGATGCAAGGGGTCCCAGGTCACCCTGAGAAAAGCTCTCACACCCGGCCTGGAGTTGGAAGTGTGGGGGCCGCAGCTGCGGGGATGTGAGGGACTCCAGCAGGGGTAACCCTGGCTCTGCTGACCTGGCTTCTTCCCACGCAGACATTCTTCACTTTGAAGAGGATGAAGAGGACACCTTTCAGGGTGAGTTGTTGGGCACCTTCTCTGCTTGGACCTCAGGCCCCGCTGAGCCCTTGACCCACTTTGGACCCTATAAAAACCCTGCTGGGGGCTCAGCCCGGATACACCCACAGGCAAACCTTCCCCAGCCAGGCGCCTCTACCATGTCCTTGTACACCCGCTGTCCCTTAGACACAGGAACCCGGTGACAGGGACCGCCACCTATATCCTCTGAGGACCTGGGTTGGAGTGTTTGTGAGTGAGTGTGTGTGTTAGGGGGAGTAGAGACTCAGCTGTTGTGAGCAATCACTTATTTTTCTTTTTCTAGAAACATGCTACTTTCAAACCAAGCTATGTGAAATGAGCTTGCCTTTAGTACCAGGAAAGTATAATGGGGTCCCTCCACGAGGCCCCATTTTGCCCAGCTGAAACCCCACGAGACTGCCCTTGCCACCCTCCCCTGAGCCACCTGGCTCAGCCTCTCCTGGGAAAGGGAAGGGTGGATGGAGAAAGGGTGTTGGGGAGGAGGTGGTAGAAAGTAGAGGAAGGGGGAGTCGGCAGAGACTAATTCTTGGGTGGGGAATTTAACTTCCCTTCTAGGCAGCGGAGTATGTTTCATCGAACCAATACGTGAGTGTGTGTTTGCTGGGGTTGGGGAGGGGTCCTATTTGTACTCCTCTGGGGAGCAGGGCCATGCATCCCTTCCTTTTACACCATGGCCCTGGAGCCTGGCCATGGTTTCTGTGGGATGGGGAGGGTCAGGGAGGGTGGCGAGGGCCAAGGGATGGAGCAGAAGTTAAGCAAGAGGGAGGGGGCGATGTAGGGAATAACCCTCGGCAGTGTCTCTAAAGCACATTTGGGGGGTGAGGAAGGGAGATGACCACTTGCCTTTCTCTTTCTAGAAAGAATACAGGAGCCTTTCTTGCTTGGTGAGTTTACTAACAGGGAATATAAGTCTTGCTGGGTAGGAAACTGCAAAGCTGAGGACCCAAATTGGAGGTTTCCAAGCAACTCAGAAAACTGAGCTTTACGTCTAAATTTACGGTTTGGTCAGCCCCACAAATTAACTCCTCCCTCCCTCCCTCCCTTCCTGGATGCACGCAGGAAACTTTTACGGAGGACCTCGTGGGTGTTACTCTGAGCACTGGGGCTTGGGCAGTGAACCAAACAGGAATCCTGCCTTCCTGATGCTTTCATTCTAGTGATTTCTCACTCCCAGAAGCCCACCCGAGGCCGCCTCAGGTGTCCTAGCAGAGGCCGAGAGCCCCCAACATCCACTCTTTGGTTAATTCTTTATAGACCTAGAGGTACAGGCACAATTGCAGGTAGTACTAAGCACTTTATATCCATAAATTCATACTGCTAGGTATTTCAGCGCCTGGTCAGTTTCCTCCTCTTCCCATGACCCCTTTCCAGAATCCTCTTCTCCCCTCCCTGCATTTACCCCCACCTCATTTCAGCTGAGATTTTCCATCTCTCTAGCCTGTTACGGCAGCTCCATCACGGAGCTCAAACATGCCATCTTCAGAGATGCTTGGGGCCAGCCGCTTAGAGGGAAGAAGAATTTTGCTCATGTTGATGGGACATGACTGTTCTCATCTAACAGTTGTCTTGGTTTTCTGGTTGGCATTAATGTCTGAGGGCAGATTTCAAGTGCCTACAAGAGGAGGTTTCCTGGCAAGTAAGCACAGTGGCCCAGCTCTCAAAGGACATCAAGGGCGTTGTGTTCTCTAACATCCTGGCCATGCTGGGGGACCGAGAGGCCCTTCAGGACCTCATGGACACGGTGAGGGGTCCCTCTGCTACCGAAGGCTGATCAGACTAGTCAATGGGGGATGCTTTGGAGATCTGACTGCCGACATATATGGGGAAAACAAGTGTGGGCGTAACCTCAGGGGGCCAAAGAGGCTGTCTGAGATTGGGCACCATGTCTCTGTCCCCAGTGAGCAGGGCCAGGGAGTGCAGTCCTCACAGAGTGACGGTGCTCAGTGTCCCCAGGGGCTGTATGGAGCCATCATCCTGCTCCTTGGTTAATCACTTATAAATATAGCACTTGCAGGCAAAATTACATGGCATTATCATCCTTATTAATAATACCCGTCTCCAATAGCTTGAACAGGAACCCTTGAAGGGTCATTTGGATGGCCCTGGTGGCACAATCCTAAATGAACTGCAAAAGGACTCTACGTATGGATGGCATGGCTCAGAGTACTGCATCCTCTACCTGCTTGAAGCCATCATGGGTAAGAGTGATTTGGAAGGACATTGTGGGGGGTCACAAAGTTGGTCTCCCAGAGACTCCAAAACGGCTGCCACCTCTTCAAAAGCCTTGAAATGTTATGAGTCTTCACCCTCACCTCACCCTTCTCTCCCAGGTCATCAAGGCTTAGCGTGATAAACTTGCCACATGACACAGAAAGACCTAGAAAGACCAGCCCAGGTTCATCCACAGTATTACTGAGGGTGGGTGATTCCAGCCTCTAGCCACAGAATCCCTCCTCTGGACCATGTTAGGGAGCATCCTGGAGACCATCCCAAAAGCCAAAGGAGGTCTTTCCAGGGCAGGGAACTTGACTTCCAAGTCTATGGAGTCTTATTCCTCTTCCTTAGAATTGGCCTATTAAGGGTCTCTTAGTTCCCTGTGGGGAGAAGAAAATCCAACTCTCTTTCCCCAAATGTCCCCTGTCCCCAGCGCTGAGTGACGTCCAACACTGTCTGCTGGCCCCATCCATGGAGAAGAAGATCCTCTCCCAGCAGCGGAATCTGGTGAGAAATCCCCAGGGCCCAGCGTCCTGGGAAGAGGGCGAGGGAACCAGAGATAAGAATGATTCTGAGGAGAGAAAGAAGAATCAGGCTTCTGCTGGGCAGGAGACCAAGTCCCAGTATGGCCACCAGGAAACCTGGACTGCATGTCCCTCTGGGAGCAGGCCTGGTGGGCATGAGCCCCACGGAGCCCCACCCCCATCAGTTCTCAAGTAGCTGTATAGGATACAGGGTTAGGGAGCTCAGGGTATCTGGGTTACACCCCTGCTTTACACACATGGTTACCATTTGCAAATTGCACGCTCTCTGTCTCCATGTATGCATATACTGGTATGAATGCATGTATGACACATGCATATCCATACACACATGGCATCACATATAGTATTCCAAACACCACTATTCTGCAGGGTCAATGTTAGTGTCACTATTTAGCAGCTGAGGAGCTGATTCAAGGAGTTCCAATAACATGTCCTTGGTCACACCGATCACAAGACAGGGAGGGCCAGGACGTGACTCCAGAGCTCCTGCCCTTGTAGTTGTCCTGCACGACCCCTGGCTCTTAGGACTGAAGGTTCTCTCTTCCTGACCTCGAGGCTGACCTGTAACAGCTGATACTGTTTCTTTAAGGTGAGGAGCATCCTGGAGCCCAACTTCAAATACCCCTGGAGCATTCCCTTCACCCTCAAACCCGAGCTCCTCGCCCTCCTGCCGGGGGAGGATTTGGCCATAACCTATGGCCTGCTGGATGAGTGTGGCTTGAAGATGGAGCTGCAGAGCCCCAGGTCAACCTGGGACCTGGAAGCCAAGAAGCCCCTGTCTGCCCTGTACGGGGCCCTCTCTCTGCTGCAGCAGCTGGCCCAGGCTTGAGCCTCCTGGTGGGCAGGCCAGGGGCCAGTCCACCGAGTCAGCCCGGGGATGCTGCTGCTGGTCCTGGTCCTGTCTTCTGCTGCAGACGCCTCCAGGCTGTCCTCCGCATGGATGAGTTTGTGGGGATTTTCAGATTCCACACATAAATGGTGTCCAGCCTGGTCTTTGTCTGTTTGACTTCTTCACTTAGCATCGGCCTTCAGGGTTCCCCGTGTTGTCACAGGTGGCAGGTGACGCTGGCTGCTGGGTGAGGGATGGGTCGGAAGGGGGAATGCATAATGTAGGAAGGACTTTGGAGGGGTTTCTCTACTTGTTCAGGCCCTCAGGGGTCTTTTTTAAAAGGTAGGAGCTTTAATAGAGGATATATTATTTAATTATAGTTTAAATAGATTCCAGGAACACCTTGGGGAGATTTTACACACACACACACACACACACACACACACACACACACACACACACACACACTTGGTAGGTATCAATGTATAGGATCACATCTTTGTGGTTCATTGTATGAATGACAGTGATTGGTGGTATTTTCTCATGAATTTCCAGCTACTGCCAGCAGGTGGCAGCATTGTCACACAGCAAGAAGCTTGGTTGTGCTGCCAGATCCTGTCCTTGCTTTGGGACTTTGGAATTCAAGTCAGTCTTCTCTCTGCCATCTCTGTTCTCTGGCCTCCCCTCCCTCCCCCATTAGCTTTCCTCCTGATGCTTTAACTTGGAATATGGGGCCATGGCAGAGGGGGTTGACACTGGCTTCTTTTAATATCCTCTAGAACCTTCCTTTTCAAAACTACCTTGATTGCATTAAAAATGACCCTCTTAAAAAGCTCTGGGAGGTAAGACCTGAATTCTGGGGAACTGAGAGCCATTTCCAATGTTTCAGAAAAGCTGTAACTTGGTGAAATGTCAACCTCTTCTGCTGGGCTTATTGCGCACTCTGCGATACACCTGATTGTCTCATGCTGAGCAGAGGCAAAAGCAGAGGAAGCATCTGAATGTCTTCCGGTAAAGCCGGGCATGTTGTTTCTCAGTGAATTCGGTCAAGCAAGTGAACTGTTCCGAAACACCGGGACCTTGGTCAATGCAGCGGGGCGCAGGGTGGTGCGAATGTTGGGGTTCTCTGTCTTGGTGGAAGCGGCGCTGGTGTTCCAGGACACAGAGGCGGCTGCGGGGGTCTGGGTTTGCGGTTTCACAGACCCCTCTCCGTAGCCGATGCTCGGTAAGCCACGTCCGAATGAACTGAACTAAGGCCACAGTGACGCTCAGCTTTAGAAGCTGCCGTGTGCCTGCTGCACCTACGGTGCCCGCAGGAAGCTTCAAACGCAGGGTGAGGGGGGTAATTTCCGCTCTAGGACACTGAAACCGGTATTTTCAATATTTAGATATTCTTAGGCAATTGGGCCTATTTAAAAACGGCCCCTCCCTCTCATCGCTGGGACTCTGAGGCTAGATACTGCTTTTCTTGCATACTTCGCAGCCTGCAGTGGAGAAAACACTCTTAGGTTTTGGATTTTGGTTTTTTTTTTCCCCCTCCAGGGTCTTTGCATTTGCATACAGTTAGCCCTCAGTTCTGAGGCTGGCTTTACGTGGCCCCACCCTGGTCGTCACAGAGGGAACAAGACAGGGATTTGCTGCCATTGCTCACCTTCTTTCATTCCTGGGGAGTGTGCAGCTTCCCCGAGACTGACAGTCCCATAGGATGGGGAGGGAGGCGCGGGGACCCTGGGTTTGGGGAACGCTGGTGCTTTCTTCAGACCCGCAGAGGGCAGGAGGGAGTGCTCCCCACCTGCTCCCAGGTGTGCTGGGAGCAGAGGCAGGAGGCTGTCTCCCAGCTCAGTCTGAGCGACGTCTGACGTCTGACGTGGCTGCAGGACAACCCCTGATTGGGATCTGAGACCTCGTCCCCCTCTGCTTGGACTTCTGAGGCCAGACTGTTTGTGCATTGCTGGTACCCTGGGTGCATCGAGGCCTGTATTCCTTCCCTCCCTCTCAGTAAGAGAAACCAAGTGTGCAAATTCTAACAGCAGTTTTTTGGAGATAATTTCTAGTAGCTGCTTTTTAAATAATTTTCAATAGTGGCTGTCCAGTAGTTCTTTGTTAAAAATTCTTTTTTTTTTATTGGTGAGTGATGCCCCTATTTCTCGGTGTGCATAAAAGGTTGGGGACAGCCTGTCATAAAATGAAGCTATTTTTTCACTGAGCGCGCACAGGACGCCAGGGGTTGGGGAGGCAGAGTGAATATTGATTGTAATACGCCATCTTCTCAAAAGAGGTGAGAGATGGTTATTATCTGTTACTTAACAAATCACCCTAAAACGTGGCTTAAGATAGCAAACATTTGATTTGCGTTTCCCTGTTGCTGGGGTCAGGAATTTGGGAGTGGCCTCCCCTGGGTGGTGCCTCCCCTGGGTGGTGCAGGCTGGGGGCTCACCCACGTGAAGGCAGTCTGACGGGGCAGAGGCCCCCGTGGACCCAAGGCTGCCCTGCAGCTGGAGAACCTCTTCTGAGGTTGGTTCTCTCCCACGGCTGCTGGCAGGAGGCCTGGGCTCCTTATCCCGACTGTCCCCATGACAGGGCAGGTGGCTTCCCCCAAGGTGACTGAGGAGAGAGAGAGGGAGGGGAAAGGTCGGTGTCTTCTAGGACCTAGACACACAGAGAGTTTTGCCCATTTGTGTTTGTTAGAAGTCAGTCACCAAGACCAGCTCCCACTCAAGCTTCAGCTCTTGAAAGGAGGAGTACTAGAGAACCTGAGGACTTACATTAGAACCACTCTATAAATGTGTGTCTTTGTTTTGTTTTTAAATTTTATTGGCCAGATGCTGGCAGGAACCTACCCCTGTATTTCCTTTTATTTATTTTTTAATTGATGAGAGAGAAAGAGAGAAACATCCATCAGTTGCCTCCCATATGCTCCCCAGTAGGGATTGAACCTACAGTCTATTTATGTGCTGCGACTGGGAATTGAACCTGTAACCTTTTGGTGGGTGGGATGACACTCCAACCAACTTAGCCACACCCACCAGGGCTGCATCTTTGCTTTTATGCATCTTCCCAATTCCCTCAGGATGCAAAGCAGATCCTTTTGCCCACACATCCATTTGTTCATTCACTCGTTCATTCATTCACTCACTCGTACAACAATATGTGTTGAGTGCCCACTACTTGCCAGGAACCCCAGCATTGAAACATTCCTCCTTGTTCCTTCACTGGGGCTCTGGAGAGAGCAAAAAATACTTTCAGCTTCCTTAAAAATTTGAAAGGCTATTTTCTAGAGTAACCAAGAATTAGATTACCTCACGAAGGTAAAGGTGCACTCCACCCAATCACAAACGAAGGGAGCAATTGTACTGGCCTCAAGTGTATGCTGGGTCCCTTTTTATTTTGGAAATTCTTCTGCTTTTGTAATAGTTGCCTAGCAACCAGAGCTTTGCTCAGTTCGCACGGGAAGTGTTGGAGCAGAGCCGCTCAGTAACATGAAATCCACGGGATCTCCCAAGCAGCAGAGAAACTGCTGGATGCGGAGCCCTGGAGGGCAGCTGGTGCTGCAGAGGGGGGTGGGCATCCAGGTGGGAAGACCCTGGGAGGAGCTGACTTGGCCACGGGTGGAGGGAGGGCTGTGCACACTTGGCTCTCCGTTCTCCTCATAGACCACCCACACTGACACGATTCACATCCAGGAAGGGATAGCATTGGTTTTCACACGCCCTTGACCCACGCTTCAGCAGCCCGTGATCGAAACAGAACGACATCAAGGATAGACCATGGCTTGTTTTCAAGGAAGTCCCCACATCTGTGAACGTTCTACAGTTTTATAGTTAGGAGCTATGCAGATTGCGGGTGTTGGCACGTAGATAATTCAAATCCACCTGCTTCCCAAAACTCGTCCTAGCCCAAAACAAGAACATCTGATCAGAATCCTTTATGATATGTTCTGAAATCAATTAAACCCAGGAAACACCTACCGGGCACATGCTGTGCACAAGGCTCTGGGTTAGGTGCTATCGAAGTGCAAAAAGTAATGTTTGGCTCCTCTCCTTCATTCAGTCAATCAGTGTTTATTAAGGGTACGCTACTCTGCTAGACACTGGGATATAGACGTAAGTAAAATTGATATATTCCCAGTTCTCATAGTGTTACCTTCAGTGGGGCTCATGATCATGAGGAAGAGAGAGAAACTCACGTGCTCTCTTGGGGAAGGAGAAGGGGGAGCAGATTCTGATAGGTGGGCGAGGATTCTGACGGCCACGCAGGAAACCCAGAGCTACTCACACCTGCATTTCCAAATGCTGGCTGTGAAAGCCACCCATCACGCATGCCTTCTTACCCAAGGGACTGGTTTACAAGCCTCCCCAGCCCGAGGGGTCCCACTGGACCACAGGAAAGAAAAGAAAAGCATAACTCCCTCCCTCCACCCTCGTCGCTGCGGTTATACTGTCGTGAAAGCTTTACCTCTTTCCAAGTCCCTCCCTCTCACTCAAGGAGGGCTCTGCAATTTGTCACTGCGCTTGCAAATTGCCATTCCCTGAACCTGCAGGCCCCAGTGGGGGAGTCACTGAAGGTTTGTGAATGGTGTAAAGGCAGGATCAGAGGTGTCTCCAACGTGAATTCATTTATAGGGAATAGAGTTCATTGGAGCAGAGTGAGCTGGAATTAAGGGATTTAATTAAGAGTCATGCTGGACAGATTATCTATCTATCTATCTATCTATCTATCTATCTATCTATCTATCATCTATCCACATATCATTTATCATCTATCTATTCATCACCTGCCTTACTGATTAGCAGTCCTTCCTTATTTTGGGGTGGCAGCTCCTCAGCTTTTCTTTGGAGAACTATCCCTCTCACACTTAGTCATTCTGATTTGGGTGGGGCTGATCTAACCTTGACCCTGGGCTGGCGTCAGTGAACCAGGTCTGGCCAACGAAAGTGCACCCAGCACATGGTTCTCAAACCCCAATAATCATTTATAGAATGCTTGTTGGAACCATGGGCGAGGCACCCCCTTAGCAGTGGGGTTACAATTGGTAGGATGTAAGCCCCCAACCTGGCTTGCTGTCCCATGGAGACAGCATGATTTAGACTGAGGTCAACTCCGAGAATCAGAGCAGAGGTATGGGGAGTGATGTTTGGTAATGGTGAGGCCCTAGATCCAGCCTTGCCTGAAGTCCACTTTTACATTAGCTGGCAAAGTATCTTCTTTATAATTATCTTCTCTATCAAAAGCATTTTAACTTGGGATTTCTGCCATTTTCACAAAAAGAGTCCTTGCTACTCTGGCAGAGTGTTTCATGTAGGTGACCAGTAGCAAAGTTTTAATAAAGTAATTGAAATTAGGGAAATTTTTTGAGAATGACAAAAGAACATGGCAGAGGAACGAGAGAGGAAGGAGGTGATTAGATTTAGCAACTTGAGCCTGATAATTAGACAGACGGTGAAGTTCATGACCAGGAGTGAGGCCGAGGTGTGGAACCCAGGGGGGTGTGCCCAGTCGACGGTGCTGGTGGGGCATGAGGCCCAGGAGTTGGAACTTTGGAACTGAAGTAGAGGAGAGAGACAATTGCTCTAAATGGGGGGAGGTGGGGAAGGGGGGTAATTGAAAACAAAAGTGTAGGGAGTGAATCATCACAGGAGAGCGTGGGAGTGGGTATCTCAGTCAGCTCGAGTTGCCATAAAAAGTATCACAGACCGAGAGGCTTAACAGAAATTCGTGTTCTCACGGCTCTGATGGCTGGGAGTGTGAGGCGCCTGCAGGGTGGGCTTCCTTGTTTGCAGACTGCTGTCTTCTTGCTTTTCCTTAGGGTGTGTGCCTGCGGGGGCGGCGGGGAGAGAAAGAGGGAGAGGGTGCGAGAGGAGAGGGGGAGAAGGAGAACTAGAGAACGGCTTCCTCTTCTCAGGAGGACACCAGTCAGATGGGGTTAGGGCCCATTCCATCTGACTCATTTTAGGACCCTGATAGACTCATTTTAATTCACTTTGACTTCTGTAAAAGCCCTTTCTCCAAATAAATTATATTTTGAGGTCCTGGGGATTAAGGCTTCAGCACGTGCCCACTGGTGGGGGTGACGAAAACACATTTCAGTCTGTAACAGTGATTCACTTTAAAAAATCAACAAATAATAGGATTATACCAATGGCAAGCTACATGGGTGAGAAAAAAAGGACAGAAAATTTCAATAAGCGTACAAAGATGAATTTTGGAAACGTGTAGTTTACCTGATGAGTACCTTTTGCCTCGGACCTTACTATCTTTCGAATTGTCTCTCATTACTGAATGTTCGTTGAATGTTGTATTTCTCAAGGTTTAGTCATTCCTGAACCACCTGTAAGATTTTTGCCATATTCTTATAAAACCTGTGCTGTTATTCACTGAATATTTTTTACTGTAAGTGGTCTCCTTTCTTTTATGAAGAGATTTTGACCAAAAATTTATATACTCCCATAAATGGATTAGAAGTATCACTTATGACGTATAGACAACAACAATAAACTGTATCTGTACACGCACATGTTACTAAATTTTCTGTTTCTGGCCAGGCACTGGGCATGAACTGTGCTGTGGTTTCGTAACAAGTCCTGCCCATTGAGAAGCCCTGATTGGCTGGCTGGCTGGACAGACGACTAGAGACAGACTGTTTCTGTCTCTTTATGCATCGAAGAAAGATGGACTGAGTCTGTATTCTCCGACGGGCACTGAATGGTCTCTGGTGTCACAGTGATCACGGGACTGATGAGGTCAAAGTGCTCATGTCACTTTCCTCCTGCAGCTCCTGTGAAGGGCTGGAACCAACCTTCACCCGAGGGCAGGTATGGATGGGGCAAAAGCTGGGGTAAGAGGACACCCTGAAAAGACTTGCAGTGGGAAGGTCGTTGGAGATCAAGGTCAGGGCCCGCTGCTGCGGGCTGTGTCCCCCGGTAGCATCCCAGGGCCTCCTCCTGGCCCGCGTGACCTCAGCCCGATGGGGAGAGTGAGCTGCTCCCTGTGAGGCGTTTGCAGCCATCTCTTAGTAACGGAGTCATCTGTTCCAACATCTTTACTTAGCATTTAGTGAGAGCCCAACCTTTTTCCACCCCAGGCCATTGCTTCTATCAGTGGCTGCTGTGTGTGCTCTCAGCCAGGATAAACCTGCCCGCCCCACCCACCCTGAGGCAGGGCCCATAGATCGTGGGCTCCATCCTTTACGACCTATAAATTAAGCGGTGGCTGGTAAATCTGGCTTCTGCATCTGGCTGCTGGCTCCTTAGATACACAGTGTCGCTCTTTTATTGGGGGTGGGGGTGGCGGGGAGGCTGTCTGGTCTCCTTCGGAACCCCCTGAAAGACAGTATTTACTGGCTATGGAAATACCTTCACCGCTTGTTTATTTGTTTGAGATGCTCTGCCCCAAGCTCATTGGCTCCTTGTTCTTGTCTCTGTCCTGAGCTGTCTGGGCCTTTAATGGCTTGGCTGGTACGCTCTTCACATTTCCAAGGCTCCTCAGTGGTAGCAGAAGATGCTTTAAAACACCCCCGCCACACCCAGAGCATTTGGGGTTTCGTCATGGCAAAGAGGGGCTGTCTTCAGTGCTCAGGAGGTTGCATTCCTGAGACAGGGTGTGCCTCTCTTTCCTCCAAGGCCACAAAGCCCCATTGACGGCTGGGACGGTCCCATCCCTGCTCCGCGACAGACGTTGGCGCCGCTCTCGGGGCTCCCGCCTCCCCACGGCCGTCTCATCACCTCCGAGAACAGACGCGCGCCTGTGGAGCTGCAGATCTCAGGAGGAGGGTTACAGGGAGGCTGCTCTGGGAGACATCTCTGCCCGGTTCAGAGTTCGGAGCTTGGTGCTGTCTCTGTACTTGAAACTGGAGTGTCACCGGGTGAAAGCAGTACTCAGACGTCTAGTGATGGCCCAGGCGGGGGCGGGGGTGGTGAGGGAGTGGGCCTGTTGCTATCGCAGGATGGCAGGTGGGATGGTCTGGTGGTCTTCTGGTCCAAAGCTTTGCCCAATGCAAGAATCCCACCAGCCGTTCCTGACAGGTGCTCCTCCAGGCGCAGTCTTGGTGAACACCTTCAAGCTTCATCTGTATCTCTCCAGATGCCAAGTTCTCAGGATCCCGGCTGTCCCGAGTCCAGGCAGTTTTAAGAAACTCTAGAAGAGTGGAATGAAACCAATCTTCAGCGCCCACTTCGGTTTTTCTTCTCATCCCCATCTTTTGCCCAGTTGTTGGGTCGCTGGGATGAGGCTCTCCTGGCCCCAGCCACCCTCCCTCCCTCTGTCCAAGTCCTTGTTCTCATCATGCAGGTCTTCCCCAGCCTGCCTTGTGCTCCTGGGGATCTTCTCCCCAGGGATTGCAGCCTTGTCCCTAAGCCCCGCCCCAGCGATTCAGGTCTTGCTGGTGGATGCCAGCTCCTGAGCAGACTCATGCTTTGGGGAACACACGACTCCCAAGTGTTCGGCTCTCTGCTCTGTCTTTGAGCCTGGTGGGGAACCGGAGCAACACCCAGCAGCGGTGAGCCTGCCCTGCCCTGGGTCAGCCTATGGGCTGCTAGATGCTGTCCTAGGCCTTGTAGCTCAGTCCATGCACAAAACACTTAATTTCAAATCCTGGACTGTCCTGGACCATGCCTGTATCCTCCAGCTGTAGCTAATCAGGAGAGCTCAAAGCACCGACTGAAAAATGAGCATGAACCGCCCGAGGTGGGAAATGTAGTGATAAAATTTGCCATGTGCTAAGTAAGTACTATGCTCCAGACACTTTGCTGTGCTCTATCTGCAACAGATCATGAAATCCCGAGGTAGATGACATCATCATCATCATCATCATCATCATCATCATCATCCCTGTGTTCGGGGCACAGGCCCTACAGCTGGAGTCCCTGGATTGAAATCCCTACTCTGCCGCTTCCTAACTGGGTGCCTTGAGTAAGCTGCCTCCCCTCTTCGTGACTCAATTTTCTCATTCACGGAATAGGGCTACTGGTACCCACTTCGAACACTGTCAGGCGCACAGAGCACCTGGAACAGGGCCTCGCTAGGCCTAGAGATGCTGAGTCACTTGCCTGGCAGTATGCAATGAATGATGAAGTTGAGATTTGCAAGAAGGCCCCCTGGCCCGAAGGCCCTCTCTCCCTCTGCATGTCATTGCCCCCTTGCTCAGCCTCAAACCCGGGACAGCAGCCTGGGTGGCAGTTCTTCAACTCTGTGCAACCATCGGGCCTTGCTTTCATGGATTTTGAACTTGTCACCTTCCCTCTGGACAGACCATCTTATTTATCTGCTTGTCAAGAAAAAGAATCCAGTGTGTCTGGTGCCTTGGTTAAGAGGGAGGCATTGGCATTGGGAACACTTGTATCTGGGACCAGGCTCTGCCAAGTTCCAGCTGCTGACCTTGGGCCAGTCAGCAAATCTCTTCCTCCGCCTGTTTTCTCACCTGTACAAGAAGGAGAATGACATCCACCTCGTGGGGCTGCCCCGGGGTCCCCATTCGATGGCACGGGCAGAGTGGGTGTGGCGGCAGCTTGTTAGCCTCTCTTCACGCTTTGACTTTCCAACGTGGAAAGCGGGCCGACTGGACCCGCCTGGAAGGACTGAGTGAGAAAACCCACAGAGGAACTGAGTGCTGCTCCTGGCACATGGCGACTCCTCACCGAGTGCCAGTCCTCGCCAGTGTCATGGCGCTTCGGGCGTCCTGTGCAGATGTGAACAGGAGCACAGCTGCTGTCCTCCGATGAAGGGTTTTAGCGAAGCTCTCCGCATGATGCCTGCCCCTCCCGGAAAATGCATGAATTTGCAAGAGCGTTGCCCAGCGCTAGTGCACGGACCAGGGCTGAGAAGCACGTTTCTCCTCGGCCTGCAGAGAACCAGTCTCCAGAGGGCAACCAACCTGTGACCCTGCCCTCATTAGCCATGTGAACTGGCTGGCCCAGGCCTCCCTTGGCAATAATTCCTGCCAGGTCACAAAAAATATCTTACCCCACGAACCTTGGGTTAATACCAACCTTTGACCCTATTCACTTAAAAGGTAATAAGCAACAGAAGCATTCATTCATTTATCCAGCAAACATTTATCAAGGGACATTCTTGAGTTTCTTAGTTCATGATGACTCAGTGTGCCTGCTGCCGACTCCTTCTGAGCTCCCGAGATAAGAACAAAGTCAGGTATCTGAGTTCCCTTGTATTGAGGCCATTCATCACCTTTTCTCTTCTCTCCGCACCCAGTCGAGCCAGGAACTCACATTAAAAGGGCTTTGAGCTGATGACTCTGAGGAAGCCCAGGACCCCCGATCCCTTTTCCTTACGATCCCATTAGCAGGCTGATGGGTGACGACCACGTGAGGGGGTCAAGCGCAAGAAAGCCTTACTGACAAATGCAGAACACATGTCCGCTGTCACCAGGACGTGACGCTTCCTTTCCGCATGCAGGTCTGCTTAATTCAGCTCAGCCCAGCAAGTTCCGGGTAAGCACCCGATTGCTCATTCATTCAGTGATTCGCGCCTTCATCCGTCCGATGTTTTTGGGGTGTTGTGTACAAAAGCTGTACTGTGCTGCACCCTGGGCTGGAAGCAAAGGAAGCCTACAACGCCTACCCTGCCTGCATTCTAGTGGGAGATACCCTCGGCATTTGCAAAACACCCAGAAAAGAACTACGTGCAGAGGGGGGAAGGAAAAAAAAGTATTTACTACATTGGTCATTTCTGAATTCATTCATCCAACAAATTGCTTATGAATCACCGGCTGTTGGTCATTAACGTGCTAGATGCTGGTACCCCGAGATGAGCAACAAAAACATAATCTCTCTCATCCTGGAAACCTGGGGACCGCCTTAGACTGGTGCTGAAAGAGCACACAGGTAACCTGAGGTCTCAGTTACGAGAAAGGGATGGTTACGCCGTCGGTGGGGAACGGGCGTCCCGGACAGAGGGAGCAGCATACGCAAAGCCCTGGTGGGGAAGACAGGCTGACATTTTTAAGGAGTCATTTAGAAAACAGGCTGGTGGAATTGGAGGGGATCCATGGAAGGGGAGAATGACAAGAGGTGATATTGGAGAATTAGGAGGGGCCCGAGAGTGCAGAGCCTCAGCAGGCCAGAACAAGAGTTTGGAATAATTATTAATAATAATAATGACTATTGTTGAGGACAAAAGGAAACTGTTGAAGAGTTTGAAGCTGGCCACTGTCATAATTCCATCAACTGTGTGCCTCAGCTTTGTGCCGAGGCTTTTCATGTTAAAACAAAAGCGCATCGGTGTGAATTTAGGTTCTCCAATGCTATTTATCCCCTATCCGCACACAGTTGCATCCATCGAGCAGAATGGAACCCATTGCTCCGATGAGTGAGATGGAAAAGCATTTCTCTTGAGTGTTAGGTGGCAGAGTTCAGTGAGAGCTGGAGACAGAAGTCTGGCAGATGGGGAAAGACTTGTGCAAGGTCTCCCTGGACTCAGAGAATGGGGGGTGGGGGGGTGGGGGGGCCTTGAAAAGAGAGTGGAGTACACACAACGAGGGGGAGGGGGAGGAGACTAGGGACTCCTGCCTCCCAGTCTCCTGCTTCCTTTTCTCTTCACTTGTGCCCTCTCACTTAATCTCCACAACATCTTACAGGGCAGCTGTTACTACCCCAATTTTCAGATGAGGAAACTGAGGCCCACAAAGCCAAGGACACTCAGCTAGTTAGCGGATGGACACTTGCCTGGGGTGGAAAGGGTTTATCATCCAGGTGGTGCACCAGAGACAAAGCCCAGGTACCTGACAGCTGGAGGACTTTGTGCAGGGGGAGGAATTCCAGGCATTTTGTCTGCAGCGGGTTGAGGATGGTATTCCAAATTTCCATCTGGCAATGCTTGAACAGGGGTCAGGAGCGGGTCATGACATAAGGGGAAACCCACCAGTGCGGAGTGGCTGGTCCCATCGAACCCCGGTGCCCCCCCCCATTTCCGTCCTAGGCGGGTCTTGCGGATGCATCTGTGAGAAGCCCTTCTGTGGCTGACACTGGCCTTGCCTGGGCTCTGAGTCCTGGAGAGTGTGGGAACGCTGTCTTTGCCGTTTTTCCCTTTCTAGGTTCTAAGAGGTTATGCTTGTTAACCCTGGCCCAGATTTTCTGGGTGCCGACCCAGCCCCATCGAGAGCTAATCGTGTGGCACAGGACAACTCGTTTGACCTCCTCTGCCTCAATTCTCACATCTAAACAGTGGGGACAGTGAAGTGCATGCACTTTACAATCGCTGTGAAGGTTCGGTGAGCTCCTGCCCACAGAGTGTTTGGAGCAGGTTTTAGAATTCAGCAAGGGCTTCCGAGTGTTTGCCGCCACGTGGTGGGTGGTGCGGCCCGCCCTCCATTCTGCCCCAAGAACATGCTCCCTCTAGTAAGGATGAGGTGGCCTATGGGAACCTAGTTCCCTCCCTGAGCCTTATTCAGCCCAGTTTGTCCCCTGGGGGAAAGGTCTCAGGCCCCTCGGAGTGTGACCCTGGGCCCAGCGATACATCACACCCTTAAATGCAGCCTCAGGTCTTTTGAAGACACAGGATTTCCCCAGTGAGCACTCACTTTGGAATCTACTGCGGGTAAACTGTGATGCCAATGTCCAAGAACAGTGTGATTCCTGGGCAGGGCCCTGGACTGGGGGTCAGAGATTTATATCCTTGTTGCAACTCAGCCATGGCCACTTTCTGGGATCTGGGGCAAACCACTCAACTCTGTGTCTCATTTTCCGCTCCTATGAAGTGAGGGTAAGGTCAACCACTATGTCTCTCTCCCGAGGCGGTTGCGGGGACCAAATTGCAGTAAATGTGCTTTGAATATAAAAGATAGAAATTAGGGGAAAAGGGAGGGAGGGAGGAGAGAAGGAAGGAATGTGGAAAAGAGGAAAGGAAAGCAAGGAAGAGGCCAAAGGAAGACAACCCCAGAGTCCCCTGGGCTCCCCAGTCCCCTGGTCCCAGACTCCCCTCGGGCCGGCCGTGGCCCCAGCTGCTTGACTCCATGACTGAGTGAGAACAGGGCTGTCTGCAGCTGGTCATGGGCAGCAGGGCCATTAGCTGCAGTGATTTATTGCAGGTCAAAGTGCTGCACTTTTGTGCTGATCACAGAAGCCCTTGAAGCCTCATGATGAATGAGGAACCAGGTACCGTAAGGGGGGACGCGTGGGGCTGGGGAGCAGCGAGGCTCAGCGGACAGAGCACAGGCCTTGGGCACAGGGTGAGGTTGGGCTCTTTTCGATTCTAGGCCAATGGCCAACATCTCTAGGCAGGCGGTTTCTCTCTGGGCCTCGGCTTCCTGCTTGTAACAGGAGGGGGCTGAGCAAGATGCTTTTCTTTGTGTGGAAGGAGGATCAGCCATTTCCTGTGTTCATCTTACTCTGGGCTCCTCAAGAGTGAATAGCGACAACACCCTCCGCTCTATTGCGTCCATGTGCCTTAGAGGGACCAGCCGTGGCAGGTCACGGTGTCGACGCCACTTCCTCGCTTCCTTTAACTTCCTTTCTCCTTAAATCCCAAGTCTGTCGCCGAGCCGCTGAGACTAGTTCGTGCTCTCGGCTTTGGCCAGTCTCCTCCCTACAACCAGATTCATCTCGCCCCATTGTTTCTGAGCGTCTCTGAGAAATGGATGAGAGGATCTCTGTATCACCTTGGGGTGTGAGAACCTGTCTTCTGAAACTGAGTTTCTTCATTTCCCCGTTGGTCATACGTGATGTCAGTGTTCATCATGTGCTCACACCACCCGAGCCCCGTGGTGGAGTCGAACGCATCGTTCTGCACACCTTAACGCAAGACCTGAAGCGTCAAACAAATGTCCTCCTTCCGGGTAGGGGGCAGGGGGCTGACTTGGGCTCCCTGGCAGACTTCCACGATTACCTGTTCGTTTTCTCCTGCTGCGTGGTCAGCCTCCTTTGCAAGCTCTGCAGCACGCTTATTGGCTCTATTTCCTCTTCCTGCCGGAACACACAGTTTCGGGACACCTGAGAACTCCTGGAGGCCCCCTGGGCTCTCCCCTGCCATGGCTCCTCGGTGGGCAGGGGGTGAGCTCATAGGGTGAAGCTCACTGGGGTCAAGGCTGCCTCAGGAGGGGCTGGGTGCCATCAGGAAAAGGCACCAGTCTGGAGAAGAGACACTTGAGTCAAGTGAGCGAGGAAAAGATGGCGTCCAGAAAGATGAATAGAAGAACCCACCGGACAAGACAAATTAGGGGGAAGGGCCTTCCCCCAGCCAGATGGCCTGTGTGCACAGCTGGGCTGGTGGAACGCAGGGCAGTTGTCAGTCAGGTGCCTCCCGAGGTCAAACCCCGCACCAGCGTGTGCTGGCCACAACCTGGGCTGTTGAAATGAAGACACCGGAAGCTGGCTGGGTAGCCGGGCAGGGGATGGGCATTCGGAGAGCAGGGGCCTGGGCACCACGTGCCAGCATTGGTCTGAAAAAGGGAGGCCTCCGCCTGGGGCCTAGAAAAGGAGCTGCGCCTTCCAAGTGTGGTCTGGGGAAGACCTACCTGGAGAGTCACCTGCGGATGCTTGGGGAACACACCTTGTAACTGATCTATGGTATCAGTGCCCATTCCATCCACTGAAGACTTGGAACCTGATGTGAACCTGGGAGGAGCAGCTCAAAATAGGCCTTTCTGGGGCCGTGTGGTCCAGTTCAAGGAAAAAGGCCCAGGAGAGGACTGAACTTGAACGCAAGCAGAGCTGTGCATGGAGGAGGTTTCAGGCTGGGAACTGAGGGGCTTTTCACCTTGAAGGGCTCTCTGACTGGCTCAGCACCCGTGCAAACCCCCAGCGCACCCCTGCCACACACAGTAGGTGCTCAGGGACACGTGTTCCTCCGTGTGTGGTTGGAGGGTGCTGGCTGCTTGCGTGTTGGCCTGGTTCCCGGCTGTGCCCAGAGCGCTGGGGCATTTCTGCAGGCCACCCCCACCCCAGGCCTGGCTCCGGCTGCCTCCCCTCGGCAGCTGTCCCGTGTCCTCTGCCATCCTCTATGCACGTGTGCAGACCAGAGGGCTGTGCTCTGCTGAGTTGCTGGCCCCCTCCCAGGACCCTGCGGCGAAATGCCTGCTCCGATGGATGGTGCTGTGCGGAGAGGGGATTTTCTCCCGCCTCTCAGCCGGGCCCAGCTGCTCCCAGCTTGGGAAGGACCCTGCACTCCCCGTTCTTCATTGTTTCGGGATAAAACTTGATCTTGCTTCAAGGTTCCTAGACCACCCAGGACTCCGGGCCTGGGGGTAAGAGGCCCTGGAAAAGGGCCCTGGGTACCGTCATGGGGCCGGGGGCGGGGGCGGGGGGCGGGGAACGGGGTGGTGGTGAAGCAAGGGCCTGGGCATGGGTCTGGGTGACTGTGGCTTGCGTCCTGGCTCTGACTGGAGGTGACTTTGACACACTGATGCTTGGGCATCGACCTCTGGTCTACACCGTGGGAACGACACAACCACCTCAGATGGAGTGAAGTGCAAGCACGCAGTGTCTCCACCCTGGGTGTGGCTTTGGCCAGGGTGGAAGGTGCACGGCACTGCGGGCCCACCCTGGAGACACCAAGGGTTCGGTTCCTGACCACCGAGATCCCAAGACTCTCCGACTCAAGTGAGTCACCCACATGGTTGGCTTCCCAGTGCACACAAAAGTTTTGTCTACATTCTTGGGCCATCTAAGTGTGACACACCATTAGGCCTAAAAAATGTACACACCTTAATTAAGAAACACTTCATTGCGAAAAAATGCTAACCATCACCCGAGCCTTTAGCGAGGTATAGTCTTCTTGCAGGTGGAGGGTCGTGCCTCAGTGGGCGTGGCTGCCGACTGACTGGTCAGGGTGGCAGGGGTTGAAGGCTGGGGTGGCTGTGGCAGTTTCTTGAAATAAGACAGTAATGACATTTATTGCATCGACAGGTTCCTCCTTTCACACACGATTTCTCTATAGCATGCGGTGCTGTTTGATCGCGTGTGGCCCACAGAACTTGCAGAATTGGAGTCCATCCTCTCCCTCCCTGCTGCTGCTTTATCAACCACACTTAGGTGGTGTCCTAAATCCCCTAAGTCCTTTGCTGTCACTTCGACCGTCTTCACAGCCTCTTCACCAGGGAAAAGGGAGCCGATAGGCTTGCTCAGTGCAAGATTGCCACCATCCTTCGACTGGTGTAAAAAAAAATTCATTCTCTGTGAAGCACGATGAAGTGCCGTGCACTAAGGTGAGGCTCACCGGGAGCAGGCGAGCACCACACTGTTAGTTGGCTGCGCGCACTGGGTCCAGACGGGGCCAGGGGCGCTTCCTGCTCAGTCTGGCGTGGAGGTCTGTGACCCCCTTCTCTCTGACCCCCTCCTCATCCTTTCCCCAGCATCCCCTCCCCACGGTGCCTCTGTCTGTCCCCACCCAGGGTTCACACTCTGGTTCCATGCATTCCCTCTCCTTATTCACTGACAGTGTTTAGGGTGAAAGAACACCTGAGCTCAGGTAAGTCCCTTTTGTAGCTGGAGGTGGGACAGAGATGAGGTGGGGGGAGGCGCAGTGGGGAGGAGATTTTGTCTTGTCTACAAGCAAAACATCAGCAAGACAAGCTTGCTTGCTAACACTGGCCACCTCCGCTGCGTGGTTCCACCATGGGATTATGTCAACAGAGGCTGCCTGTGTCTTCTTCTCACTGAGACGCCCTCCCGGGAATGGGTGGGGAGGGACAAAAACCTCACATCTTGTGCAAAGTCATTGGTGCAGGGCCTGGCCAGCAACATCTGCGGGCCATCGTTAATGTTGGTGGCCACGATAGCTGCCGCGGCATTTCCGACGGGCACGTGAAGGTTCTGAGGTCCTGACCTTGTTTCACCGGCATTCCAGGGTGGGGTGAGGGGACGGTGCATCGGTGTGCTGATGACAGGTGGCCCAGAGCAGGGCATGGAGTCTCAGCCAGGGGGTCTCTGATGGTCACAAGGAGGGGTGGGGAGTGTGGCTGGGTGGGTTATCAGCAGGCCCTGGTAACAGAAACCAACGTGTTATCTTCGGTAAACATGTAGTATCTCGGTTGTCAGTCCCGGCCTCCCACAGCAAGGAGAAGTCAAGTACTCAGAAACGGGCAGTGGCTCACGTTCAAGTGAACACCCGTAATCAAAGCGCAGAAAAGCTGCTGCCTGAATTCAAAACTCAGCCCTTTTGGGGGAGGGAGGAGGGGACCCAACCACTGAGGGTCGGCTCTGCACATTTGTAGCCAACACTTGAAATAATTATGCTGATCTTTATTTTGGAGGTGGAATAATGAGGCTCAGAGAGATTAATAACTTATCCAAAGACACACAGGAATGTACTACAGAGGCAGGATTCAAGCCCCAGGCCAGTGAGTGCTGCTCCTGCTCTATTATGCTGTCTTTCAAAAGGAAATAAGTTTATCTTCTTATTCAAGTCTGTGTTAGTTTCCTACTGTTGCTATGCAAAATTGCCAGAAACTTAGTGGCAGATAATAATGCAAATTTATTCTGTTGCTGTGTGGAGGCCAGAAGTCCCAAATGAGTCTTAAGTGGCTAAAAACGAGGTGTTGGCTGGCTTCCACTTCTTCTGGAGGTTTCCTTGCCTTCTTCCAGCTCTTTGAGGCCACCCACGCTGCTGGACTCAGGGCCAAGGAATCCCCCCATGTCCCCCTATGTCCCTCTGGCTCCATGATCACATCACCCCCTTCTGTCCCTGACTGACTGTCCCGCCTCCCTTCCATAAGGACACTGGTGATCACCCCGTGGCCATCTGGCTAATCCAGGAAAATCTGCCCTTCTCCAGACCCTTAACTTAGTCACATCTGCAAAGTCTCCTTTGCCATATACAGTCACAGGTCCCAGCGTGGAGGACAGGGACATCTTTGGGACCGTTATTCTGCCCACCACACTATCCGAGAAGTATCGTGGTCAATGACTCTCAGGGCGACCCTCCACCTTGCTTCTGCACCATTCGGTACAGTTACCACGTTAGAATGAAGACCAGTAGGACTTGGCCACGTGATAACAATTGCTAATGTTAATTAAGTGCTTGCCCTGTGCCTGACACAGCTTTAAGCTGTTTGTTACAACCTCACTTAATACTCAACAGCTTGAGGGGCTCAGTATTGTCATTGTCTGCATTTTCCCGGTGAGGAAAATAACAGCACAGAGAAGTTGAGCAGCCTGCCCCAGACCGCTCAGGTAGGAAGCGGTGGACAGGTACTCGGCTGTCCGATTCCAGAGCCAGCGCCCATACCGTGAACCGGCCTCCGGGGCTGCAAGGTGCAAGAGAACACAGCCTGCGTGAGTCTGTTTTCCTGACTGTTGTCTGCCTGTCATGTCCATGCCGTGTCTGACCACAGGGGGCACCAAATAAACATGCTATATTCATGCAAGCACAGAACACCAAAACCCGATGGCTTGGTAGTTTCTCCGGGGGGCATCAGTCAATAAGCAGAAGAATTAGGCATGGTGGGCAGACAATCCAAGAATGAAACTAGGTGGCATTTTTGCTTCCTGAGGCAGTAAGCAAGACACCAAACCTTTTCTCTTTTACCAAAAGTTTCTGTTGTCTGAGTGTCGTGGTTAATGGAGTATCCAGTAGGCAGATCCCCTAAGGATGAGGTCATGGTCAGGACCCACGGATGTGCTCCAGGCTCAGGACCTGGCCCTTTAAGTTGGTGGGTAGCAAGGGTCCTTCAAAGCCCATGTCTGTGCACTTGGCTGTGGTCTGGGCCCGAGAATCATCTTAGTTTCAGTGCTGATAGGACTCTGAGCCCAGGACTTCGGGGCTCTGGGCTCATTTTCTGTTTGTGGATCTCCCAAGTTCACGCATCTCGAGGCCAGGGTGGGGGCTGCTCTCAGCAGGTAATCTACATGAAGAGAGAAGATAAAACAGGTCCCATCTCTGAGCTGCAGTCAGAGGCTCCGGTGTGTGGCCGCGCTGCAGGGCTGGGTCCTGTTTGTGCGCAGACCCCGGGGCACAGAAAGGGAAAGGAAAACTCTCTCACCCGGGTCACTTCTCCTGGTGGCTCTGAGGGGAGCCCTCGTCTTCTGTGACAGCCTCTGGAAAGACACAAAGATTGAAGTTGCTAACGAGTCACTTTTATTACACTAAGTCTGGAACTGAAGAAGTGAAAAGCAGAGACACAGAGAGGCAAAGCAATCAACTTGATTACTGCAAAGAACACGGCTGTGATGTGAACCCCCAAGGCTCATCTCTTGCTGGCAAAGCCTGCGATCTTGTTCCACGCACCCCCCTCTCACTGTCCTGGTGGCAGGCTGGGCCTGGGGGTTCTTTTTTCCAAACCAGTGCCCCTCATATACCAACTTGCCTTTTTGCCACAAAAAAGGCTTAAATCACACCCCTCCTATCTCGCATTCGGTGGGGTTCAGACCCCTATATTCCCTGGTAATATGTTTGGTGCTTAATTCTCTGTGGCTTTTTAGGGGTGGTAGAATATTCAAGGAGAGAGGGGGCAAGGCCAAGGCAATCCTGGGTTAGGTCCCCGCTCCTGCTCTACCATTGCACTGTAGGGTGATACCATCCACGTCCAGCAGATGGCGATAGTACCACACCTAAGAGGACTCTGTACAGATGGAGCCGACTGGCCACCGCCTCCCTTTCCAGAAAAAAAAATAAGCAAGCCTCGTGTTTCCTTCCTTGAAAAAGGGGGGCAGAGCTTTCTAAAAGGATGCATACTTCTAAGCTTTAGCTAGGCTTTAAAATGAATTTGCATGAAACCGTATCCTCTTCTCAGGCTTATACTATCTTTTCCTTCTGCTGAATTCAACAGTATCTGGGGTTCCTCCCTGCCTTCCGGCCGGCACCATTTTATTGAACACATGGAATTTTAAAACAGTGTGATGTAAATGAGGAACCATTCCATTTGTATTTGTTAATTGTGCATACAATTCTACTTCAAAAATGCCCCGGGGGGGAAAAGGACTGGAAAGGAATACAGGGGTGGGGCAGAGGCAGGTTTAGAGTTGTGAGTACTGGGAACAGTTTATTCTTGTGTTATTATTTATTAATTATTGGATTATTTTCCAAGTGAACAGCTGGAAACTACTTTTGTCCGCCCTGTATGCCTGAATGGTAACAAGGTTTCCTCTGTTGGAAGCTGGAATCTAGGTGACTTTTCCTTTTTCGTATTTTATTGATTTTATTTTTTAAGTGAGCATATGGCAGCACTGCACCTATTTTGCGGTGCAGTTCTGTGAAGTTTAGCACGTGTATAAATTTGTGTGCCCACCGGATGGCTGCTTTCTCTCTGCTTTTCCCCTCACCAGACCCCCTCAGCCTTTCCTAATTCTTGTAGTTTTCTGCCCATTCCTTCCTGCTCTCCTTACCGGGCTTCCCTTCTCTGAGTGCCTTTGAAATGCTGGTGTGTTAGGTTTTTGTTTGTTTGTTTGTTTGTTTGTTTTAAGGACTCTACCCAGGTGGTGGTCTTACCCACGCCCACAGATTCTGTTAATCACCTTCAAACCACATGGTCCCAGCCTGCCCCTCCCATCCAGGTGTCTCGGGTGCACCCAGGTTCATGTGCCCTCGTGCCTTCTGGACACGACCTGGGTGTCCCACAGGTAACTCCAACACGGCACGTCACAAACCAAACTCATTTTTCCTCTCAGCTCTGTCTCTCTTGCATCCCAGATCTCTGTTAGTGATGACCTTGGAGACCTGGCCTCCCAAGCCAGGAACTGCAGAGGCGTTTTGATGGATTTTCCCCATGGCCTCCTGCGTAAACCAATGGGCACATCCCCTGTGTGTGTTTTGGGCCCTTCCCTTGGTCTATTCCCTTTTCTGGACGGTCTTTTGCCTTCACCTGGGCCCTTATCATGACTCGAGTCCCCTCGCAATCCTAACTGGTCTTTCAGTCCCTAGTTTCTCTTCTCTCCTGTCCCTCCTTTCCATGGCCCATGTCAGCTGCCAGGAAACAAGGTATCATTTCACTCCCAGGTTTAAAAGCTTCCCAGGACCACATGGTGACATCCTGAGCTTTCACCGTGGCCCCACGAGACTTCATCAGTCTCCTCTTCCTCTCTGGCCCTGCCCAGGCTCTAAGCGTCGGCTCTGTTACACGGCCTGGGTCCCCACCCAACCTCTCCATGCTGGGCCCTTGCACTCCATTGTCAGTGGTTAATTCCAAAGGGCCTCCTCGACCCAGGTGTTCTCGACTCTCTCAGGAAAACCAACTTGATTTCTTTTGGGGTCTCCTGCAAGCTGACCATTGGGAGGTGGGAGCTCTTCCCAGAAGAGCTGGTCAGAATCTAAAGGGCCTGATCGCCTGAGGAACAGTCAGAAAAATAAGAGAATGCGATAAAGACCCACTGGGTCCTGGAGAAGGAAAAAGGAGGAAACAAAGGTTTAGAGACCAGAGGTGTGGGCAGCCAGAGCTACTGTAGAGTGGACACTTCCTGAAATGCACCATTCAGCTTGTTTAGTCTTCACCAGGATCATTGGAATCATGAGAATCTGGTTTTCAGGTCCCAAAGGTGAAGTTCAAAGATTTTGAGTAACTTGCCCAGAATAACACAGTTGGTGTCAGAACCAGTTTTGTGTGAGTGCAGTCCCTTGTGCTGCTGTTCAGGGTGGAGCTTGGCTGGCTGGGTGCTCACTGACTCAGCTTTGAAGGGACGGTTTCTAAGTCAGAAAGTATCTCCTTCGGTGTGTCCACGGAGCCAAGCAGGTTAGGCCTGGCGGTCATTTGCTTATCTTCCACATCTTTCACGGTTGCTGGCATTCAAAGGAAGCCTGGTCAGCAAAAAGTCTTCCCATTTATTTCAGCCAGGAAAGGTGGGAAACCCAGCTCAGTGAGGGAGAGGGGTCACTGTCATCTGGGGCCCAAGTTTCTTCCTCCTCAGACTTATCCCGTAGCCGGCTTGGAACGTAGAGCAGGGTACCTGGGTGCAGAAGCAAGACCACCTCCGGGACCCACTGGGGTCACTCCTGGCACATGCTGTGGGTCACCGGAACTCTGGGCCCATCTGCTTTCAAGGGAAAGAACTAGAAAGCCAGTCTGAGCGCGGAAAGGGCAGGAGGGCAGGAGTAGAAGGCCCAGATCCCAGCTGACACCCACCAGCCCTGCGGTTTGAGCCAAGGACCTAATGCCTCTGAGCCCCAGAGCCTCTCCTGGTCAAATACAAGTCACGCCGCTTCCCCAACCTGAGGATTTAACCAGAAGGCAGTGTTTGTAATCCGCAGACTTCCCGTCTGGTTCCCCCGTAGCCTGTGAACCCCCTGAGGGCCAAGGACTGCCTTCATCCCTGTAATTTTTTTTAACTTAAAAATAAAGATGGTTAAGGTACTGTGTATGACGGGCTTCATAACTCTTAGTCTAAAGTTTTCTCTTTAGGATCCTGAAGATGATACCCCTCTACCTGAAGTAACCCTTTCATTCTTGACTCTGTGCCTCTTTTTCAGCCGTTCTGCACTGATCACTTGCTGCGCGCCAGGCGATGGGTGGGCGCTTGGTAGATGACAATGAAAAAAAAAAAAAAAAACAACAACCCAACACCACACCCTCTTTCACCACGAGATAGGAAGGAGTAGGGAGGGTCATAATCAGTGCACAGGCACATGACGCACTAGCAGAAGTCGAGTTCCAGGAAGCAAACAGTCCAGGTGTGGGAGGTGATGAAGGTGCGGGAGGAGGGGCAGACCTGGTTTGGGGAGGGTGGGCAAGGAGGGTGTGTCTGAGGAAGCTCTCATAGATGGGGCCCAAGGGATGAGCAGGAGCTGGCCAAAGGGTAGAGATTAGGGGACGTTCCAAGCAAAATTCATTCTAAGTCAGGTGTTGTTTGGATGCTACTCAAGAGCGATCCTGTCTGAAACTATCTTTGAAATAAGAGTGTTTCACAGCCTGCGCCCCAGAAGGAACCGCAGAATGAGGCTCCTGGTCCCGGGCAAGCTGGAAGCCTAGGTTTTCACGTCATTACACAGGACAGTGCATCCAGACAGCTGAGGTCAAGGTCCCCCAGGGGTCCAGGGACAGTGAGGTCTCTGCCAAGGGTCTTGGGGCCATGTGCAGGAGCTGCCAATGACAAAGAGATGCCTGTTCCCACTGGCCTGTCCCCCACTTTGGCCCAGAGACACAGCTCTCCTCTTGACCGCTCCTTCTGCGTCTGTGTGAAGACCCCCACTCCAGGCTGGGAAGAGCTGGGAACTGTTGTTAGCTTCTGGCAACATCCTGGAATTTCTTCCTTACGGATCCTCTGCCCCTGAGCTGCTGGGGGGCCCCTGCCTGACTTGACCTGAAGTTGAACTTAGCTGAAGGGTCCAGGCTAGGAGTCCATGTCAGCCCTGATAGCAGCATGAAATTGCACGGTCTTTCTAAGAAAGACGAGCTGCCGTTCTAGCCATTCCTGGGGTGGGACGACTATCGGATGCCGTGTGTTCTGCAAACCCATTCACGTTTTCCT
Source organism: Anoura caudifer (assembly GCA_004027475.1). NCBI lineage: Eukaryota > Metazoa > Chordata > Mammalia > Chiroptera > Phyllostomidae > Anoura > Anoura caudifer. The sequence continues at coordinate 136,302 of PVKU01003427.1, read as the reverse complement.
GGCGCAGGACGGTGCTGCGACAGAGTGACCAGATAAGATACTTGCTTTTGTTCATAAACAAGGGGCAGGGGTGGGGGGTAGGGGAGGTCCCCGTAGGAGATAGCAACGCTCGGTGGGGATGAGGCAGAGAAGGGTGGCTGCAGATAAGATGCCGGCCAAGGAGAATTGCCGTTTTCAAGGGTGGAGGCCAAAACATCCGTTACTGAGTTTGTCTAAGGGGGAGTCTTTCATTCACAGAATTGGAGCAAGAGGAAATGTAGTGATTCTGGTCTTTTAAAAGTCTTCTTTTAAACACAAGTAAGAAGAGGCTGAGAGAGGGCAAGGATTTTTTTGTTTTCTAGATCAAACAGCAAATGAGAGAAGTAAAGTTTTATATAGAACTTGGAACTCCTGACATAAGATCCATTGCTTTTCCCATTGTACGACTGCTTAATTTCTCTGTCCCAATACTTCTTCTTCCCCCTCTTATCTCTCTCTTTATTTATTTATTTATCCATCCATCCATCCACCCACCCATTCATCCATTCATCCACCCATCCATCCATCCATTCACCCATCCATCCACCCACCCACCCATCCATCCATCCACCCACCCACCCATTCATCCATTCATCCACCCATCCACCCATCCATCCACCCACCCATCCATCCACCCACCCATTCATCCATTCATCCACCCATCCACCCATCCATCCACCCACCTATCCACCCATCCATCCACACATCCATCCATCCACCCACCCATCCATTCACCCATCCATCCACCCATCCATCCATGCGTGCGCTCCTTTATGTGTTCGCTCATCGACATTTATTAAGAATACAAAGATGGCCGTGACAGCGCCTCAAGGAACGTACAGAATAATTGCGTGGACCGCCATGAGTGTGGAGCGTAGGCACTAACTAGCCAAGTGATCTGGGAGAGGCCATGGTCAGGGGGTCACCGTGTTGAGAATGCAGATGGCTCCCATGGAAAGATGGCTTCTGAGCTGAGCCTTGAAAGTGGTAAAGGGAATTGCACTTGTCGAAGAAGAAACCAAATGCGTTATTTAGTGCTGTAGCTCTAGAGGCAGCATGAGGGTTGGATCGAAGAAGTGAAGTGTTGGCACCAGAGAGGTGGGTTACCACAGTCAGCTCATCCAACGAGCCAGCAACCAACCACACCTCGCACCTTCAGGGCCCATTCTTGGTGGTGTTGCCCAAGGACGGGAAGGTGTACGTTTTCCTCGAGGAACTTGCCATCTCATGATCGCCGAAACCAAGTCTTCTCAGACACAACAGTAAAAGGGCAAAACGAACCGTGAGCTGGAGCTGTCAGCCGCGCTCAGCCGCTAGCCTGCACGGTGTTCCCGGGGGCGGATTTCCACCCCGTGCAATGCTGAGGCCAGGCCTGCCTCCTGTCCTACTGCAAAGGAGAGGCACTGCCCACTTGTGAGCCTGCCCCAGGTGGGCTGTGTCGCCATCAGGGGCTCCTTCCTTACACCGGAGCTCAACTCCTCCTCTGTCATGTCCGGGGAATAAAAACCACATCCCAGGGAGAGTGAGGACTTTCCAGGGCAGCTCTGGGGGAGTTACCAGGTCATTACCTGCAAAAGAATCCACCTTGAACAAATGCTTTCTTTGCCCCATGCTCCCATACCTCCCAGAGCTCCGACTTTTTTCTTTTTGGGGCGGGATGGGCAGGATCAATGATATCCTTGCAATAGGGAAGGCCCTGCACGAAAGCCAGGGGCAGCTCAGTGAATTTCCATATGGGGGCCTGGGGGATCTAGAGGCCTGGCCCTGGGCACTCTCCCCATGTCCTGTCTTTCTCTTGGTAGTAAGTTGCTGGACAGCCCTCCCCCTGGACTCATGGATCCTTTCATAGATGCATGCAGGTGACAGGCATGAGCACAGCCACAGGCCGCCCTTGACTTTGTGGGGAAGAGGCAGCTTCAGTCATTCGGCCTCATTCCTTTTCGGAGGCCCTGTTGGCCTGTTTGGTGGGTCAGCAGCTGAGTCCACTGGAGGATAAACTCAGCCATACCCGGAAACAACCGCTTCTCCCCAGTCAGTCAGCAAATCCATTTCGGTCTTTCTTCTCCATTGCTCTCAGGTCTGCCTCCACTTTTCCTTTCTCTTTGCAACCTTACTTTATGCCTTTAGACTTCATGCTTTGCTCCTGGCTCTAGCATCAATTGGTTCTTCCTTCCTCCTTCCAGTCCATTTTGCTCCCACGGCTACAAGATCCTTTCTGCTTGGGTCATGGGATGGCAGCGGAAGTGAAAGATGTGGGGGACTTGAAGGGGCGACGGGGCTGCTTCTCTCCTGCCTGGACTCTGTTCTTGTGGGGAGCTTCTCTGCTCTCACTTTGTTTTGCTTTTATAAGGACAATTATTTCATTATTATCTCACTCTCTCTGTTTTTTCTATAGAAGGATCAATTTCAAACACCTACCACACTGAATCCAGCCTTTTCAGCTGGACTCTTTCAAGCGTAACGTAGTGATTAGAAGCATGGACTTCCAATCCAGACTGTGTTCAAATCCTCCCTCTGCCACTGACCAGCTGTGTGATTTTGGGCAAGTTATGTAACCCCTCTGTGCCTCTCTATTCTCATCCACACATTGGGAGTGATTATACTCCACACCTCCCAGGGTCACTGAGAGGGTTACATGAGGCGACACATGTGAAGTTCTCAGAACTTCACTCAGGAGAGTGAGCACTCAGTCAACATCCCCCATTCCAGAAACGTCCATCCTCACTGAATCCACTCTGTTAATGGCTTTGAGGGTGCTGACTTCCCTGCCTCTGATTTTCAGATGCTCTTTCCACCTGCCTGGAATGACCTGTCCTCTCTTTTTGCTTGTGTCCAGTTCCCCCTGTTGTCCATAGCTGAGGAAACTCAGGATGTGGCCCTGGGCCAGAGAGATGCTCGTTCCCACTCTGGCCCCACAGCTGAGTGACTGTGGGAGCCACACTCGGCCTCTCTGGGCTCCGCTGCCTCCTCTGTGAAGACGAGACATGTGTATGGACCTCGTGGGGTTGTTGGAAGGGAAATGCTGAAACTCGGTCAGGTAGCAGGTGCTTAATGAATGATAGATTGTATTAAGTTAAGCCTGGCTTGTTCTTTCTGCCTGAACGGCCTCTGGACTCTTCCAGTAATTATTGATCCTACGGTGTATCTGGTTGAATTATTCATTGACCACATGGTACTTGTGTCGCCTCTTGGAACGATGATTGGAATCATATTGCCCCTTAGCCTTTCAACCAAACCTCACATCCTCCTCGCTGCAGTGGGGGTTCCCTGGGGAAAGACCCCACAGACATTCCTGATTTGACTGCAGTTGATTGGACCCCCTTCCATGGCAGGAGCCTTGTGGGGGGCTCACATTTCCTCCGTGGTACATCGGCCTGGTGCAGCCCTAGGCTTTGGGGCCCAGCTTTCTCGGAAGTGTTCGTTTTCTTGCATCCTTGCCTTTGTGCGGCAGACTCTCCTTCCCCGGCTTTGGTGACCGGTGGGGAGGCTGAGTCCAGAGCTGGTGTCAGGGCAGATAAGGGCTCTTTCCCGCAACAGCTCAGTGATCGCTGGCTGAGCGCTCCTCCTCGTTTTCTTCTCTGAAAACATGTGTTCCAGGAAACGTGTCAACGGTCCTGTGCCCCGGATGCTTTGTCACCTGAGATAAGGCCTGCGTGTAGGCGGTAAGGTGGGAAAATGGTTTCTAGGAGGTGATGCCGCCGCTGCCAGCGGTGGCCTGGAGATTGGCTGCCGGGGTGCACGGAGACCAAGCCCACCTCCGGAGAAGAGGCTGCTGGCACTGCCTGGGCGACCTCTCCCAGCCCAGGGAGGGGCAGGGCGCATTGCCTGCAGAGGGAAGCGCAGGCGCCAAGGCTGGTGGCCCTCCAAGGCTGAGGTGTTGGGGTTGGGTGGCTGCCGGAGTGGACAGGCTCTGGGTCGAGTCCAGAGTCCAGGATTCTGGTCTCGGCTACCAGCCCCCCATGGAGTGATCCTGGGTACAAGCTCTTTGGACCTCAGCTTTTGGTCTAGAAAATAAGTGTGCGGTATCAGTGATTTAAACATTTGTTTAAAAAACACACACACACGGAAATGCTTTGCATTGTTTTTTCAAAAAGGAATCATACTCACACTCCAAGATTATAAAACAGATGCAAGAGCAGCTCTGTGTGGAGGAGGCCGGACAACCAGGGTTCTGGGCAATTAGCTCTTTCCTGTCATTCTCTGCTGCCACAGGCAATCCCCGCAGCCCCTCCTGCAAACCTGGCTCCCCAAACACAGTGTGACCCCTTGCACTAGTTCCCCTCCAGGGCTGCTCTAGGTCCGCCAGGCGGAGTCAGGGATCTGCACGTCACTGGAGATGGAAACAGGGCTGTGCCTAGGGATGGGGGGGGGGGTGCACTTCACCCATTGTGACCCAGCCACAAGCACATTGGAAGGGATGCTGCTCAGTGTAAGTTGAATATCAATCACTTTTTTGAACCAGAATCATAGGCAAAGTATTTTCTAAACACAGTTTTGAGCATCTCATTCAGATTCATTTGGATAAAAACCGGGGGCTATGATTTTGAACCATGTCCCCAGGAAATAATAAATGCATACCCTGAATTAACAATCACAGATCAAGACACTAAAACCTTTATTTTGGACTTTCGGCTGGGTGGGTGGTCTCTGGAGGGCTGAGCAGAAGGAGGAGGGGCAGGGGTTGACTTTGAGTACAGTCAGGGCAAGAATGATACCTGTCGAACTACAGAGCGCTTCCGCTGGACTAGGCTCCACGCTCCCCGATCTGTAAACGGTGCGTGTTATTTTCCTAGGGCTGCTTTGACAAATTAGCACACATTTTGTGGCTTGGAACCTCACCCCCCGCCCTGCCCTCCCACCCCCGGCCCAAATTTGTTGTCTCACAGCTCTGGAGGCCAGAATCTGAACTCAAGGGGTCAGCAGGGCCACGCTCTCTTGGAAGGTTCTGGGGAGAGTCCTTATTTGCCTCTTGCATCATCTGGTGCCTCCAGGTGTTCCTTGGCTTGTGGCCGCATCACCCCAGTCTCTGCCTCTGTCTCTGTACAGATCTTTTCTCCCTGTGTCTTTCTTTTGTAAAGACACTTGTCACTGGGTTGAGGGGCCACCTAGATAATCCAGGGTGACCTCAAGATCCTTAATTATACCTGCAAAGACTCCTTTTCCCAAAAGGCCACATTGATAGGTTCTAGAGGTTAGAATGTGGACATATCTTTTCAACCCATTGCCCAATACTGTCAACCCTGGTGTAGATATGAGGAGACTGGAGTTCAATCCATGGAGGTAACTTTCCCATGGCCACCCAGCTGGTGGGTGGCAAAGTTGGGCTGGGCCTTCCCCTCAGGGCTGTTTTATGCGCCACATACTACAGAGGGTGGTAGAACATCAGTCCTTAGGGATCCAGTTCGCAAGTCTCCACTTTGCCTGCAGAGGGCGCTCAATGCCAGCCTGTCCACTAGGGTGGGTGATTCTAAGGCAGTGAGCTGAGCTTCTGCAGGGTGGGGAACTGCTCTATCTGCTTCCAAATCCTTAGCACAGTGCAGAAAATGTTGGACACGTAAAATTGAATGCCTGTGAGACGACACTGTGCTCCTGTGTCTCTGTACCGTAGACTGTCCCCCGCTTAAAGTTAGTTAGAGGTGATGCACGGGCACCATGGAAGGGGCTGTGTGGCAGGCCGAGCTTTCTCTGGGAGCCAGTTCCTGCCTCACTTCCGATCGACTTGAGGGACTCAGATCAGTCACTCTGCCTTGTGCCCTAGTATCCAATTTGGGGCTAGTAAGACTCTTCCTATAGATCTCACAGGGTGTGGCTTTGTGTGATTGGTTTACAAGGTGCCGTCTGAAGGCAGGAGGGAGTAAAAGATAACATTTCCAAGCCCCTTCCAGCCCTAGGGTTTTAGGAGAAAACGGAACCATGTTTTACACTAGCAGATGTGAGCACATGTCGTGACTGCGAGGCCCACATGAAACAGAGAACAATCGTGCTCTTTCACTGCAACCAAAGCACGAAACTCTGCCTACACTTCGGTTCGAAGGATGGAGGGTAGACAAAAATCCCTTTGTGATTTCAGGGGCCCTGTTTCATGGAAACGGGGCCTGAGCCTGACTTCTCAGAGGGGCATTTGGGGACCAGGAGGATTGTGGGGTGCAGAGGGCAGGGATTGAGGATGATGAAACATTTTGACAAAAGGAAGACTTTCCAAAAGCTCAGGCTGTGAAACCTTGCAATGTGTCTTGGGAATATGAGATGGTCTCAAAATCAACGAAACAGAGGTCAGATCCTTGGGGCTCATCTACTGATGGAGGTCTGTCTGTCTGGTTGAGGGGTGAGAGGCCCCCATAGCTATACAACCGGTTCAGAGCTTGGGCATTGCAGTCAGACAGACCTGGGCCAAAGTCCTCCACTGTCGTTTGCCCGTTGTTGACCTTGTACTAGTCACGTAAGCACCTGAGCCCCAGGCTCCTTGGCTGCAGTGCTGCCTCTCTCTGAGGTTGATATGAGGACCAGAGCAGTCAGGGGCCGAAGAAACAGTTCGCTCAGCGCTCGGCGCACAGTTAAGTGTTTAGGGTTTCTGATTATATGTGCACAATCCTATCATCCTTTGTTACGCACTGTAGAAAATCTCTGGATTGGGGCAGGAGAGTCCCTGTGCTGTTAAATGGCAAATGCTTTCAAAATAAAGGCAAATCGAACCTTGATATTTTTGATCAAAAACCTTAAGTGAAGTTGAGGCCTGGTGGGTGAAGCACCAGAAAGTCCTTGTTTTCTGCAATTGTGGGGCTCTCTCGGGCAGGGGGTTGGAACGCTCGTGCTCCCCCTGACTTCCTTCGGCGGCTTTGGGGGCTGCCCACAGACAGGCCAGCTCCCAGTCATCTGAAACACCCCCAGAAGGCAGGAATTTGCAATCCGTTCCAAGCTGGAAGTGACTTTCATGTGATGGGGCCGCACTGCTCTGTGACTCTGTAACTGATTCTCCCAGCCCTGGCAGCTCTCCAAATTCCTGGGACGTGATCAATTGACCAGCAACTTGGGGTCAGATTCAGGAGGAGGCTGTGTCTGGTGTGAGAGCACCCAGCATGGGAAAACTCAACCCCCAAGTTTCTTTAGGTTTTTCCCTACTCTTTTCAGGCATCTCTGGTGAAGTAGGGCATATCTTGTACAACTCTCAAAGTCAAAAGCGTTAAGTTTAGGTAAAAAGTAAAATAAATAAATAAATAAAATAAAATAAAGAAAGGAAAAAAGAAAAAAGTCAGAGGCGGAACTTGATGACTGAAGAGATGGCTGTAAGAGGCAACTGTTTATTTTAATTGAGCCCAGATAAATGGAAATGAACTGAACGGCCTGCAACCCATTCTTGCGAGCATGCTTGGCACATTTGTCCCCGTAAAGGTGGCCTTTTAGAAGGAACAGTGCCCCGTGAATCCCAAAGCTGGCTCCCCACACTAGCTGGGTTTCTAACTCACTGTGAAACTGAGCCAACTTCTAACTTCTCAAGAAGTCGGTTTCTCTATTTCTAAAATTAGTTGGGCTTCAGAGTTTCCTTCCCTATTTAAAATTCTTTGGTGTATTTTCAAGTGTGAGATACATTAGCCGTTGATAGAGTTATAAAAGAACTCATAAGGATCTCTCACGTTTGTGCTTCATTGTTTCATCGGTTGCTCAAGAACCTTCTGAGCTTGGCAGGTTGCGTTGCCCCCCACGTACAGATGAGGAAACCGAGGCTCAGGTGAACGGAGTGCACTGCCATGAATTTTGGCTGGTGAAGGGAGGAAAGTGAGAATAAAACCCAGATTTCCAGATACTTTCTCCAGAGTTCTTTCCAATCTTGACGGGTAAGATTGTGGACAGAGCAAGAAGCCGCATCCAACCATGGCTGGTCACTGCCAGAGGCGAAATCGCACTCAACTTGCTCTGGATAATGGTCATCAGCCAGTTCAAGGGGCCCTCTTTAGGTTCTCCTTTGGAATCCAGTTTGTAGTAAAGTGGGAGCCATGTTAAAATGTGCATTTCCCAGGTGTGTCTTCCAACCAGGCCTGTGATGGCAACGTGGACCCAGCGGACAGAGCTGAGGCTGGGATGCAGGCAGGTGGGCGTTTCTGCTCCACCACTAACCGGCTGCTCCCATCCCTTCATTTTTACCCCTTGAAAATGAGTGGCAGAAGCGCCAAGGTTCAGGATACTCAGTGCAGCAGTTTTCGTGTTCTCATCTTCATCAGTTGTAAATGGGAACTTGGCATTTCATCACAGATGATGTCGCATGCGGGCGCTGAGCACTGGAGAGATGGTTGTAATGCATTGCTGGGGGAAAACGATACAAAGCCATGTTTTTTTTTTTCCATGAACTTATTTTTTTGCATAAAAATGCAAACTAAGGGTACGATGAAGAAAGAAGGATTACTACTTGTGGGTTAATAATGTCTTTTCTATGCACAGGGGGACTACAAGTGCTTTTTGCTTCTTTCCTTGATTTCCTACTTCTTCTTAAATACATAAATCAACCACATGTTAATGTGGTAATTAGTTTTCAAAAGGTCCATCTTTTAAAGGTGTACAGGTGATGATTCTATTTGATTAGGAAAAAGATGGGATAACTCGTTTACTTCCAGGAGGTTGCTGAATAAGCCCAGTTCCCAAATATTTTCAAAACAGGCACAAATCACTTTTATCCCCAGCCATTGCTAAGTAACCTTCATTTCGTTCAATGAAGACAGCCGCTCTCAGCTGCCCATGGGTCAGTGGGACCGAGGACGCTCCTGCCAGGTGCAGTCGGGGCCCAGGGGCCACATCTGTTGGCTCGCCTTTGCCAAACAGCTGTGTTCTGAGCAAGCGGAATGATGAGAGTCACCTGTGGGAAATGTGGGTCAGGGGCTGGTCTGCAGGCTGGGGCACAAAGAGCCGACGGTCCCACTCCAACAGGTGGGCCAGCCAGTGGAGAAGGGGCTGGAGCAAAGTGAAAAGAATGTCTGTTGCTCTTAGTAATGAGCGCAGGTGGCCCAGTTGTTGGATAAGACCCCGGGCAGGATGCTGTTGCAATTTGGCTGAGAACCCACAGTCCCTGGTCTCAGGGCTTACAACACAGAGGATCCTGGTAGGATGTTCCCCTCAAGCTCTGCTGTGGGGCGGGAGAGAGACAGAGCGACAGGGAAAAGGGCATGTGCACACGGAGAAGCACCAAACGAACACACCTATTCGCTGCTCAAAGGGATAGTTTTGCCCCATTTCTCTCAGTCTTGTCAGGAGCCAAGAGGGGCACCTTTCTTTTCCCTCCGTAAGCAATGGCTCCTCCAAATTAGAAGGTGAGATAACACAATTTCATACATGAATGCATGCTTTTTTATTTTAATTTTTGTATTTAAGTGGACTTCTCTTGATGCTTGGGTTTTGTTTTGTGACACGTGATATTGTTTGTGCATTTGTGAAAGTAACAATGTTCTTTTCAAAGTGCATTGAGTTAAGCGGAAAAAGAGGGTCACTTACAATGTCATTCATAATATAGTTAGAATGTGGAGTTGGCAAGAATCTGTAGAGTGTGATGCAAGCAGCTGGCATGTGGGCAGCGCTGCTCTGCAGCAGGTGCAGATCCGGGGCACCTGGGGCTCTGAGGATGGGGGGCATAGAAGTCACCTGCTCCCAAACCTGCCCGTACATAGAGTCAGATGAGGTGGGGGGAAGGGCTTCAAAAGCCACCCCAGTGATTCTGATTTAATGGGTCCGAGGTGTGGCCTGGGCTTTGGAGTTTATGAAAGATGCCCAGGTGATCCCAATGGCCGGTGTGTGGGGAACCACTGCCAGGAGCCCATTCTTTGAAGTCCCTCACCTGAGTTTCCTTACCTGTAATACGGACTGTTGAGTGTCTACTCGACAGGATCTTTCCTGTCCTCCACGTTCTTAAAATAATAAGCAAATACCTTTGAGGGACTGGTTCCATGTTTTGTCCCTGAGAGGGATTGCTGGGCAGTGTGAGGCACCTACCTGGGTTCCAGGAGGACCAGAGAACGTCGGTGTGGGTCTAGTCTTGGGCTGTGGGTACAGCAGGAAGAAGGTGGGACAGAAAATGGAGAGGAAAGCTGTGTCTTGGCGAAAACAGTTTTCCCTAAGTCAGCTTCCCTGACATTTCCCATTTCTATACGGCAGAGCTAAAATCTAGGATTACGCCGACTTCTGTGAGCTAGAGGTGTGACTTCAGGCAAACCCCTTTACCTCTTTGGGCCTCAGTTTCCCCACTTGGAAGATGAGAGCATGGACTAATTGGGCGTAGGAGATCCTTTCCCTTGTACCTCGGGAGATCTGCTAAGATAACCCCCACCCCCAAGTCCTTTCTTAGCTTTTTGCCAGTGGAACCGCCAGACGGTCGGTAGATGGCAGTAGAGGCTTTTGGATTGTGATTTGAAGGTGGCTGCCCACCCGATTTCAACCTCCCGCAGGGGCGATGCTGGAAGTCCTTGCCGCTGAACGCAACAGCTGCTGTCTGAATTTACGCATGTGTGGGACCCAAGGGGCCGCATTTAAAGGAGCGGCACTTCTTTGGTGTTCCCAGCCCACCCAGGGCTCAGCCCAGTAGGACCACGCAGGGAGCCCAGTCCTGTCTTTCCTCCTGCTGGGGTGAGACCTCACCTGTGTCTGACACCTGGCTCATTTCTGACACCTGGCTCGCGTTCCTGTGAGGATGAATCAGTACGGGAGTCTGGGAATGAGTAACAGGCCTATGGGCATCAGAGACAAACCTGGGCCATTTTTAGGGCAAACCCAGTTCGTCTGGGAGGGACTTAGATCTACACATTTCTTGATAGTTTTAAAGGGTGTTTCTACAGTATACATGGACTCAACAAGCAACTCTTCGTGGAAAGCAAAACAAACAGCCCCGCCCTTGGAGGTTGGTGGATACGGAACGTTCAGGGTGAATGAGAGAGTGACATGTTCAACGCCATCTCACGCTAAGGGGGTGATCAGAACTCAAACTCCAGCCCTCCGAGCCCTTAGGCCTGTCTTCTTTCTGCTGACTGAGGCACGTGGGCCAACATGCCCCACATGGCGGGGAGTCCTGTAGGCACCCGTGGGCTCTGTATTCACCACGCCCTCACTGTGGTGGGCCCTTAATCATGTCTTCAGATGAAAAACAAACAACCACCCTGACACATTGCTTCATAGGTCCTAAGAACTATTCTAATTACTTCAAAAGCAATCACTAATTTAATTCCTCATAACCCTTTGAGGGAAGTATTGTCTGAACCTATGTTAGGGGTGAGGCAACTGAGGCACAGAGGGAACTGTGTAACTTACTCTGGATCACGCAGGCGATTGTGTTCTTGAGCCTTATTTTTTTTTTCCAAAACCGCTTTATTGAGATACACAATTCACTTACTCTACATTCGCTCAGCTAATTTGGTGGTTTTTAGTAGATGTGACAGTGATATGCAGACACTACCATGGTCAATTTTAGGACGCTTTTCATCGCCCCAGTAAGAGACCCTGTGCCCATGAGCAGTGGGGCAGTGGGGTTCTTCATTGCTACGCTCTATTCCACCTCATCCATGGCTGAGGCATGGGGAGGTCTCCTGCCTTCCAAGACTTTTGCTGGCCCAGAGATAAAGGACCGCATTACAACGCAGTGACCACTGTGCTAGTCGAGGCCCTAAGGACCAACAGAGGCCTACACAGTGTAACGCAGAGCTCCGAAGCGAGGACCTGCACCTAGGGTGGGAGAGAGAATGATCTTTTGCGCAGGGCCCAAGCTCTCTGTCTATAGCAGAGCTGGGGATTAATGCATCAGTTGCTTGTGGAGTTCAGAATGATAGTCACCGAAGGGGTACTTGGAGAGAACTCATTTGCCAGCATTCAGCTACTGCGATGTTAGCAGATTAGCTAAAGACCCCTTTCAGTCTTTGGGGAAATGTCCTGGGGAGGACGAGAGGATGGGGCCCAGTACAGGGTACACTGAGTCCTGGGGAGATTTGGTTGGCTTCCCTGTCATTCCCAGGGTCCAGCTGGTGGGACAAACTCCTCCAGTGCTCTGGTTCACCGAGGAGGCGCTTTCCCCTGGCAGTTGCAGAAACTTTAAGGAGCAGCCAGAGGATGGAGGAGCCCACAGCCGGATTTTCACTTGCTCCTTGTTACTGCTGCCTCAGCTTCTCAGAGAGCGTGGCGTTTATGAAGATCCGTAACAGCTGGCCACAGACCCCGCTCCTGGGACAATCATTTCCTGGAGGATGCAAAGGATGAATTGCAGCTTCCAGAAGGGCGAGAAAAGTACGGCTGAAAATCCCGGTCTCAGAACCTCAGAGTCCCAACAATAGCTGCCATTAATTGAATGCCTTCCAAGTGCCAGATGGTATGTTAAGGATTTTTCACTGTTTTTTTTTTTTTTTTTTACTTAAATCTCATGATAAACCTACCAGACTCCCATTCTTAGACCCACTTTGGTGGAGAGGAGGATGGGGTGAGGGGAAGTAGTTTGCCCAAGGGGCACATTGTATAGAAAGCAACAGCTGGAACTCTCACCAGGCTGCCCATCTCAACCTGGTGTCCCCGGGACTTTCTGGTTTAAAGCTGAAGTCTTGAAGGTGTCCTGGGCAACGAGCCCCGTCCTGGGCAAGCTGGACGGTTGGCCGGCCGCCTCTCAGGCCTGCTGGGTCCTCCCTGCTAGGCCTGCCCTGTAGGTGCAGAGAGGCCTCCTGGCTCTGTTGACAGCAGTCCATGGTCTGGGCTCCCCTCGGGGCCGTGCCTGCTGCCTCCAGATCTGTCCCCCAGCGCCTGCTCCCTTGCTGCCCAGGGCCTTGTCTCCTCCCAGCTGCTTCCTGGCCCCTCAGTTGTCTACTCGCTCTTGTTTCGAGTCAGGCCCTTTACTGTTTATCTGTTCGTAGCTTCCTCCAAGCACCCGACCCACTGCTGCCTACAAACCACTGAAGCCCCGGCTGGAGTTCAGCTGAGCCAGCTCCTGGCTGTGCCCCGGGAAACCACCTCACCTCCCTCCAGCCTTTGCTTTCTCATCCAAGCCCAGCATGACAACTGTGCTCACCTCCCAACACTGCCATGTATTGTAGTGCAAGGTGTGACAATTGATTTTAAACCTGAAGGGCCCTGCCCAGGCGGGCTGTCTTTCCTGTCGGGTGACTCAAGTGAGTCTTGTGGCAGCGCGGACCCTGACTTAGCACAGGGACTTGGTGCCTGCCGGCTTGGCTGCTCAGGGCTGGTGTGTTCTGGGCTTCTCCTCTGCATGTTGTGGCTTTAAAACCAGGGTGCCTGAGACGTTAGTGCGTGGAATGCTTAGGCTTGGGTCTGGACTGGCTTCAAGCTGGAAAAGAGTTCCGACACACATGGGTTGGAACCATGTGCGTTCAAGTCCGCTGTGCAGACCTGGTCCTTGGAATACTGGCTCACAGTGCTGTGGATGAGGGCCTGTGACATGGATGAATCAGGGGGTGAATGTGACACTGTACACAGGGGGGGACATTGGGCTGGGAGGGAAAATTGCTTTGCAAGGTTAAAAACGTTCAATGCAAACAAGCCGATGTTTCACAAGCCACCTTAAATCTTTCCTAGCAGAAGGTGTCTTGCGAGGAAAGTACATTAAATAAGTATTGCGATCATTTTCTTGGTTTCCTTATCTTTTCTTCTCTGCTCTAATTCTTTTCACTTTATACGATCTCCTTGCCACGGTCATTTCCACTATAATCCTGTTCTGTCTGTTCGCCTCTTGCTAAATGAGCCCACGCGTGAGCTGTTTTTCTTGTGTTTATTTTAGAAGCATTTAAGTAGGTTACTTTTCCCCTCTCCAAACCAGTCCAAAACTCGTGGTCATTTTCAGTTATTTCTTATCTCACTGGTTACTTCTTGCCCGTCTCGTTGCTGGTTTCTTTTCCTGCCCAGACCTCTTACATTGCAGGGCCTGGGCCTTCAGACTTGGCATTTCCTGTCTCTAGCTACATGCCTTCCTCACTGACCTCGTTCAGTTTTTGGCTTCAACTATTTTACGTCCTCAGACTCTCAAATCCGTATCTCTAGTCCAAACCTCTCCCCTCAGCTTGTATATCCAACTGCCTATAGGGCATTCTCACTTGTATTTTTAATAGTCACCTCAACTTAATTTATCCCAAACTGTACTCCTGGGCTGCACCTTTCCCTCCTCCTATCCTGCTCTCCCTGTGGTCTTCCTCATCTCAGCCGGGGCAGCATCATCCTTCCTATCGTTCAGGCCACAGACCTTGGAGACATCCTTGGCCCCATCCTTGGCTCCTCTTCACTCTTATCCCCACTTCAAATCTTCCAGAACCCCTAGAAGGGATTCAATTTAAGAATCTCTAATTTCCTGGATACCAAGATAAAGATTACATCACCATTTAATATCTCCAAATTAGGGATATATCCCACCTACTGGCATCTTAAATTCAATGAGATATGATCTATCAAGGATGTAGTCATTTCTCAGCCCTCCACTGCTTAACATTTGGCTCAAAGTCACTATAATTTCTTATCTGGATGACTGTCATAGCTTCTGGAGTGGCCTCCTTGCCTCTCCCTTGACAATCCATCATCTATTTGGAAATGGTAGCCAGGGTGATTCTTTTAAAGCATAAATCCGATCCAACTCTTCCAACGACTTCCCATCTCGTACAGAGAAAAAGCCGGAGTCCCTATAGTGTCCTGTGAGGCTCTCTGTGGCCCAGCCCCTCTTCCCTCCCTGAGCGCATTTCTACTTCAAGAGCTTCCTCAGCCTCAAGAGCTTCATCGCCGTTCTTCAAGAAATTCAGATACGCTTCCACGTGAGGACTTTTCCAGGGGCTCCTCCTACTTCTTAGAGCACTTCTCCCTCACACATCTGTTTGGTTAACCCCCTTTTCTCTTTCAAGTTTTACTAAAACATCACATTAGCAACAAGGCTGACTTTACTCTCTAACTAAAACTACAACTGACTCCTGACTCCCGCACTTAGCTCCCATTCCCTGTTCGTTTTTCCTCCTGAGCGCATGTAAGTCCCTCCCTTCCATGACAAGAATGTAAGCTTCACCAGGGTAAGAATTATTTGGTCTGTTTTGCTTACTGTTGTGTCCCAAGCACCCAGAGGAGGTCCTTACACATATTTGTCAAATGAGTGAATAAATTTCAAATTCAAGAAAAGCAGTCATAATCAGAGAAACAAGAGTTGAGACTGCAGCTTTGTTCGAGACACCCATGTTTTTTTTTTTGCTTATAATTTTTATTATTGTTTGAGTATAGTTGTCCCTATTATCCTCCCCATTACTCTCCTCCACCCTACCCACCCCACCTCTCACATTCAATCCTATTTCCACCCCCCCACGCCACTGCCTTTGTCCATAGGTCCTTTATACATGTTCCTTGATGACCCTTCCCCTTCTTTCCCTGTTACCATCCTCCCCCCTCCCCTCTGATCACTATCAGTTTGTTCTTTGTTTCCACGTCTCTGGTTCTATTTTGCTCGCTTGTTGGTTTCATTGATTAGGTTCCACTTATAGGTGAGATCATACGGTATTTGTCTTTCACTGCCTGGCTTGTTTCACTTAGCATAACGCTCTCCACTTCCATCCACGCTGTTTTCCCCTTTCTCCCTTTCGAAATGAGACTCCCAAGGCTGAAGCTGTTATTGCAAGCAGCAGCGGGAAGGATGGCTCATGAAAAGTTGCGAAGTCAGCGTCTTTTGTGAGCTCAGGTGAGTCAGAAGCTGGGCGGCCCCATGTGACTTCCATTAATCATCCTCTTGACACCACATCAACACAAGTGGCCACTTTTGTCTGCATCCCCTGCCTCCAGTGCCGTGATATATGGCCTGAGAAGAGTCCTGGGCACTAATAGTCGAAGAACCCAAGAAGATGAATGCTTGCGTCCTGGCCCATGAAGGAAGAGTTAATCATGATGAAGGGTGAATGGGCTGCGCACACCTGTGCTGGCTTTGACCTCCAAGCCTGGTCTGGCTGTTCTTCCCATACAGGGGTCTGGTGACTGTCATCCTGGAAGAAGCGATGGCATTTATCCATAGCTTTGCGACCACTTGGTTGCATGGCTCTTTGAGAAGGCGACTGGAGAGGAGGACAGATGAGGGCAAAGTTGTAAGATTAGGCAAAACAGTAAGATTCAGAACCCCTCCTCTGTACAGGATCTTTCCCTTCCCTCCCTTCCCCTTTTCCACCCCAGCAAAGGGCTCGAAATAAGAGTATGTTGTTATAGAGAGAGATGAGGACTTGGGTTTAAAGTCTCATTTCTCCATTCCTTGCATCTTTGGGTAAATTATTGATTCTTTCTAGTTTTCCCTATGATTTGTAAAGTGACAATCTCTTGTAGCTGTATAGAATTTTAGATATCACAGATGGCGTTAACAATTATTAGCTAATATGAGTCTCTCAATTCTGTAAGGTCAGGGAAGATACAACTATCTCTGCTGTACAGATGAGCCCCTACCCACCCCCTGCCAAGATTCTAAGAATTCAAGCCATGTGTTTGAAGTCACAGGCTAGTAAATAGCAGAGATGAAACAAAAAATTCATTCTTTGTTTTCTAGCTCTCTAAAATTTCAAGAGTCTCTTGGGCATTCAAATCTAACTCTTTGACACCGAAGTACAGAAAACAATGATAACCATCAGGCAAAGATTTTTAAGAAACGGAAGATAGATGGAGGGCATAAAACAATAGTAGACCGGAAGAGCTAAATCCTGAGTTATATTTCTTCATTCATTTCAGTGTGTGTTTGTTTTTTGTTTGTTTGTTTTTAAAGCACCTGCTTTGTTCTGTGAACTGTTCTATTCATTTGAATTTTAGGTTTCATGGCACTTAAACCTTGAAATATCTTTGTGCGGTAGGGAAGACTACCTTTCAAGTCCTGCAAATGTTAACCACCCCCTGTGGGGAATCAATGAACAAAGCCCTAGAGTGTTTGTGATTCTCAGAAGGAGCCATGCCTTTGTTCAGAGGTTTCCTCCATGGGCAGTGCCCCTCCCTCAATTGGCTGCCCACCTACCTCTGTTTCTCTTCGAAGAGTCATCTCAAACATCACCTCTGGATGACATGCTCTTTGCTTCTTCATCATTTCTCATGGAACTGGCCACCGTCAACTCTGTGAAGCTTGAAGACTCTGTCTCATACTTGAAATGCTTCCTAACATTGGTTTATGCATCTGACCCCCTTCACCAGGATCTAAGCACTTTGAAGAAAGAGATAGTTTCCATTCAGAAAATTTTGCAGAGTGTCAAAAAAGTAAAAACAATCCAGAGACAGCCATCTTTATCACTTTCAAATATTTCACTGTATTATTGATTAACATACATTTAAATATGTTATTTTTCTAAATCTGAAATCATATGGCTTTATTTCCTCTCTTCTAACAAAGTTGGTTTCCCCTCTACATTTTAATTCTGAACTGGGACACAAATTTATTACAAATATTATATTATTATTAATATTACAGTATCTATCAGCATCCAAATATGACATTAAATGGATAGTGAGCCTTAAATTGCTACCATCTAGAATTGAGGGTATACTGTGGGTGTGCGTATGCCATCCTTTGCCAAATAAATATGTATATATAGTATTTTCTCAACTATGTACATATGTGTATATATGTGTGTATGTACATATACATGTATATTTTATGATGTACATTGACCATATTATGCTGTGAGCATTTTCTCATGATAGCAAATATTTCTTGGAAACATAAATTTAAATGGGTGCCTAGTATCCTAGTCTATGAATGAATCACACATTCTTTGATTATTGTTGGTCCTTTGAGCTGTTTCCAGATTTTTGTTAATACCTGTTTATAATTCTGTGGTAAATATCCATGCACATTTCTCTGACTCTATCCTTCAGATAAATCCCAGAAATAGCATCTCTAGTTCAAGACAAACATGTTTCTGATTGGCCAGTCCCGGACAGGTGGTATAAGCTGCGCTTGCTCAGTCCCACCAGCCACCCCTCCACAGAGCCTCCTCTGAGGAGCGCATGAAGGGAGACCGACATTGGTTATAGGCCCCTTGGTTGCTGCCTGAAGGCAATCAAATCTTCTTTTGCAAAAAAGCATGCCAGCAACTTTAAGAAATGCATTGTCTTTTATAAAAGATGAAATGAAAAGGTAAGATTTAAGTAAAACTCTTGCACAGTGACCCTATCTTTGAACCTGAGTTACTTGAATCCTCTACGCCCACAGCTCAAAGTTGTCCGAATCTCTGATGTGAGCCAGGCAGGAGACTAACCCATCCAGCCTGACTTGGACCAAGGGAAAATGATGAAACAAGGGAGCAGCTGAAGTTTTATAAAAGCATGTTCCTTTCCAGCTTTTACACATTAATGAAGCAGCTTTTTGTGCAGCGTTGGCACTGAGCTAGTTCTGGGAATGCAATGGTCAACAAGATCCGATCTGACCTTCAAGAGGCTCAGAGTCTAGTGGGGAAGTGAGAGTAGTCAATACAAGAGTTTAATGAAGCATTGAAATTGTTTTGTTGGGCTTACGGATAACAGCCAGGGCAATTGGGAGGAAAAATTTCGTAGATGGGAGAAGAGTTTTGGGAAAGATCCAAGTGAAGCTTGAGCTGAGACTGAGAAGATAAATGAGAATCGAACACATAGTGAATGTTGTCAAATTTGATTTTCTCGCTCACTTCTTCGTTACTAGTGGCAAGCACTCCCTTTGTAATCTTTACTGAAGGCCTGATTGTGCCGTTTCCAGGGAGGACACTTTTAAATTCTTCATCCTATTAACACCCTGGCCTGAGGGGTGTGCAAGCGAAGGATGTCTTTTTCAGGTGGGTCAATGGGAGTGAACTTGGGCGCATCTCAGAGGCTGGAATGACACCAATTCAGAGTGGCTTCTTCTTGCAGGATGACAGCATGGCTCCTCCCCCAACTTATTTGTGTCCTGCAGTGATTCAGTTTCGCTAAGAAGGCAGAAAGGGTGAGGGAAACCTCCTGGACAGTGCCCCTGAGGTGTGGGAGCAGATGTGACATTGGTCTGAAAGGTTTAATGAGCCAGCGCTAGGGGATCTCACCCAGTAATTTACTAGGACGTTGATAAGACCTTCCTCATTCAGGGGTCACTTATCCGGACACATTGGCTACATGACAAACATCTGAGAACAAGGAAATGGGCAGGACCCCCCCCCCCCGCCCCCCACAAAGATGTCAAAGGCAATGTCAAAAAGCCCATGGAGGAAAGCAATGCACTTCCTGGCTTTTGTGCAGAACTTAATATTTTCTTACTTAAGAAACAGTTCAAAGTTGATAATCTGGTTTCCTAAGACACACAGATCAGATACGGAAAATGAAAAGTCTGAGGAGGAAGGGAGTGCAAGGTTCAGCTCAGGCAAGCTGCATAAAATCCAGACACCCTGACAGACAATGAGCAGCAAAAAGCAGAGAGAACTCAGTAAGTGGCCACCTTCCAGCATTTTGTGTAAGGATGACAGCCTGCTATGTAGGTCACTCCTTCCCATGGCTGCTACCGTGCAATGAATGATGACCCTTGGACACTGAGCAGGGCTAAAATGACGCTTCTTGTCCTCAAATGACAAAGCCAAGAGAGATGAGACACTTTTTTTCTCCCAAGATAGCTACGATATTTAGTTCATACCTAAAATATACATAAAAAATTTTTGGAACATTGACTCATTCGAGATTCCTCTTTCCTGATAAACCAAGGTTAATGAAATTCTACTGTCACAGAGGCAGAGACTATCAAGGGGCAAAGCAGAAGTCGTGTGTGTTTTGTGGGTCTCTGGAGCAGTGAATGCAGCCAAGTGGCGAGGGCAGGACAGAGCTGTTAGGTATAAGCTTCTCTGAGTAGTTCGTCACGGGTGGGTTCATACAAGTTTCCGTGGAGCACTGGGGAGGATGAGTTTGGAGAGGTTAGCAGAGGTCGGGTCATGGAGGCCCTTATGTGGCAAGGGGACACGTTGTAGGGCATGAGAAAGGGAGGTCAAGTGAGCAGATAGACATTTTAGCATTCTGACCATCACAGAGCAGAAGGTGGCCTGAGTGTATTAGACATTTGAGCATGCTGTCCATGCTGCACAGTGGTTTCTTCATCCACTAAGAGAGTGACCAGAACTCCCATTTCTGATCAGTGAAGGGATGTGGTTGGATCGCCCTGAGGGTGTCAGGACATGGCGTTCCATCCAATGCTGGTGCTGTTACCGTGGGTGAAATTCTTCTCCCCTTGAGCCTTCCTTTCTTTTTTTTTTTTTTTAAATTTATTTTAATGTTTATCTTCATTAAATTTTGTTTTGTACTGATTTCAAGTGTTAAGCTTAGTGGTTAGACAATCATATACTTCACATAGTGTTACTCTCGGTATTTCCAGTACCCCATTTGGCATTATACATAGTTATCATAATATTATTGACTAGATTTCCTATGGTGAACTTTATATCCCTGTAACTGTTCCGTAACCACCGATTTGTGCAAGCCTTCTTTCCTTAATCTGTTATATGGGGACCATAATCCTTGCCCTGCTTTCTCATGGGGCTTTTGTGAGGATCAAGTGTACACAGGATGGGAAAATGCTTTACAAACAAAATACTCTATTTCTTCTTTCTCCATAAAAAATACCTCGTGCAGTTCCAAGCGTGGAGCTGGGCATGAAACAAGAGTACGACCAGCAGGCTTAACTCACTGAATTCTGAAATGGGTCTTATGTTGGATCACCTTGGTTTGCCCTCCAGGTCTACTATTGTTTACCCGCTCTGCCTCGAGACTGAATTCAAGGAGGGGTGGATTCTGGACTGCCTTTCTCTCTGGTTTCTGGTTGGGCTTTGCCACGGGAAGGAGGCCAGAGGGCAAGGGGAGCCAGGGTATTTAGCCACGATTGGCAGAAGCTCTTCTCTGTTACCCGAGTCTGCAGCTCCGGTCGGGTGGCCCCTGTCCCATGTTTTAACTCTCCATGTAGCAATGACTTGCCACCGTGGCAAGTCCCTGGGTCCCCTACGCCCCTGTGCTGGTTCTCCTAACCCTGCCCATACCTTTGAAACCAGGCCTTTCATGAAACGCTCTTCCTTTCTTTTTTGAGTGTATCATCTGTCATGTAGCAGAACTTTAGTCTACACAGGACTTCACAGGACTTCATATAATATCTTAGTTCAAATTCATGGCAACTGCTTAGAAGGCTTCTCTTGTGGATGAACTTTCAATCAGCTTGAGGCTTCTGTGCTGATCTTTCAATGCTTCCCAAGTCCATTAGACTGAAATTTGTAAATCTTGGGTTAAATGCCCCACCAAACCAAGTTTCCTTCCCTTCCTCTTAAAAACGATCCTAAATAAACTTTACTGAGGTGTAATGCCCATGCAAGCAAAGGCACCTGTTTTAAAGTGCAGTTCAGTGAGGTTTGAGAAATGTGTGTGCCCCTGGGACCACCATGACAGTCACCTTAGGGGACATTTTCACCCCTGCAGAAGGCTACTTTGTGCTCCTGTCCACTCAGTCCTGACCTTGGGCAACCGCTGATCTACCCCTTTCCTCACTATAGATTAGATTTATTTTGTATTAATAAAATCTTACAGAACTTACTCCTTTGTGTGTGACTTCTCTCGCTTAGGGCAATGTTTTGGAGATAATTCTATTCTGTCACATGTATCAGTAATTCATTCTTTTCTATTGCTACGTGTTGATTCATTGCTGGACATTTGGGTTCTTTCCAGTTTTTGTCTCTTGCGAGTAAAACTGATATGAACACTCAGGTACTGGTCTTGGGTGAACATGTTTTAATTTCTCTTGGGTAAATATCTAAGAGTAGAATAGCCAGGATGTATGGTAAATGTATGTTTAACTTTATAAGGAAGTACCGAATAGTTATTGTAAGTGATTATATCATTTTACACTCTGACCAGCAATGTGTTAGAACATCAGTTACTTCCCTGCTAGCACTTAGCATTGTTAGTATCATTAATTTTAGACCTTTTACAGGGTGTGTAGTAGTGTCTCATTGTGATCCATGAGATCTGTTACTTTTGAGCACCTTTTTCATGTATTTATTGGCGATTTGTATAATTTCTTTTGTGAAGTGGGTCTGCTCAATGTTTCGCCCCTTTCCCTGCCAATTTCACTGTTTTCCTTATTGAGTTGCAAAATTCTTTATATATTTCTGAATATAAATCCATGGTCTGAAATATAGTTGTGAATACTCTTTCCAGGCTTGCCTTTCATTTTTTCCAATGGTGGCTTTGAAAAATAGAAGCTTTAAATTTCGATGGAATCTAATTGATCAATTTTTCTCTTTATGCTTTATGTTTACTTCTAAGAAAATTTTGTCTGACCCAATGCTTCAAATACTGCCTCTTATATATTCTTCTAGAAGTTTTATAATTTTAGAAGTTACGTTTATACCTATAATCCTTTTCAAATTAATTTTTGTGAATGGTGTGTGGTAAATGTTGAAGGTAATTTTTTTCTACATGGATATCAAGTTGTTCTAGTATCTTTTATTGAAAAGACTATTCTTGCACCATTTAATTTCCATGACTTCTTGGTCAAACATTAATCAGTCAGTTCAAGGGTCCATTTCTTGATTCCCTATTCTTTTTTGTTGATTTGCATTTCTATTCTTACACCATTACCACACTGTCTTGATTACTATATCTTTATATTAATTCTCAAACTATCCAACTGTGTTCTTTGAAATTGCTTTAAGTATTCTAGATGCTTTGAATTTTTACATACATTTTAAAATCATTTTGTCAAGCAAAAAAGCCTGCTAGGATTAAGATTGTAACTCTGTGAATCCACTGATAATTTGGGGATAATGGTCATTTTAACAATATTGAAACTTTCTATCCAGGAACATTAGCATGTTCAGTCTTTAAATTATAGTTTTCAGTGTGGAGGTCTTACATAGAGTTTAAATTTATCCCTATGATTTCATGTTTATGATACTATTGTAAGTGTTATTTAAAAATGTTATCTGCAGTTGTTTGTTGCTGGTATATAAAAATGCAGTTTATTATTTCTTTTCAAATGCTAACCTTTTATCCTACAACTTTTCTAAACTCATTTGTGCCAATAGCTTTTTATTTTTGTAGATTCCTTAAGATTTTCTTCACAGATGATTAGGTCATCTGCAAATAAAGACAATTTTACTTGTCTCTTCCTAAAATGTTTGCCTTTTATTTTTTCTTACTTTGTCCCACTGCCTGTGACCTCTAATAAAACGTTGATTAAAAATGGTGAGAGCAGATTTTCTTTGTCCCCAAATGTAGAGGTAAAAGTCTTTCACTTTTACGTATAATGTTAGAGTAGGCTTTTCATAGCTGCTGTTTATCTGTTTGAGGAATTTCTATTCCTAGCGTGTTGAGAGTTTTTATCATGGGTAGGCTTTGACTTTTGTCAAATGCTTTATCTGCACTAATTGAGTTGGTTGTATTTTTCTTTAATTCACTTGACATGGTGAATTGCGTGGGTTAATTTTGAATTTTCAAGGATATTTGAATTCTTAGGATTGGCAGTATATACATCCTGTATTAAATTTCTACCAAGCTGAGGTACTGACCCCTTTTTTAATTCAGCTATAAGGTTGCTTATTTGGGGGCCCTACAATTACACAGGTGACATGAAATGTTACCACTTGATACAAAAGAGACCAGGTTGAGCTAGGGAACCCTCGTTATCCGCATGGCACCCTTTTCTTACTTGGAGCAATGTACATTTGACGTCCAAATTTTAATTGCTACTTTCCTTTTTCAGTTTGGTGTCTTTCCTCACTGGATTTGAATTTTCTGAGAGCTGAGACTGTGTCTTTCTCATTGGGCAGTCCTGGTCCAAAATGCATGCTAATACTAAGAAGAAGAAGAATAGCTATAAAGAGGTACTTTGCCTCTGGTACCACCAACTCTCCTAAGAACCCCACTCGGTTGTCAGCCTTAGCTCATTTTACAGAGAAGTCTCGGAGTAAGTGTTTTGTCCCAGGTCACCTAGTTGGTAGGTACAAACCCATAATTTGAAGCTTATTGTCTTTTGACTGTTGCACCATCTTTTATGTGGTAGGCTATTAAATAGTTATTTGTCAACTGATTGGCTGAAGGAGTAAATGAATGAATGAAAGCAACCTTTCCCTCTTTTTTTTTTTCATGAATGGAACAGATCCACCTAATGAGAAAAAAAAACCAGCTTGGAGACTGGCATGTTGGCAGGGCATGAGGGAGGGGAACAGAGAGGGTAGGGAGTAGTTGCTAAAAAAAAAAAGAAAAGGAAGTGTAAACTATAAATTTACTTGACAGGGTTGCATCTCTGCGGCTTAGACGTTGGCCACTTCATCTTGGCATGATTATTATATAACAGGAGGATGGAGAAATGGCCGGAAAGTATTGCTTCCTATTACATAACTCTTACTACGGGCCTGACAGCATTTCTGATAATGGGAGAACAGAAAGTGTGCCGCTCTCCCCATGAAAAGCTTCAAGCTTCTTGCAGTGCACAGCCTGGTCGTCAGCCGTTTGGAGCGTTAAAGTGGGGACCGATTTCCTCAGCCAACCTCTGGCTGTCTCCCCAGGCCTGGTCTCCCCCAGGAAATAGTGTCTTCTATTCTCATTCCACACAAACACTTTCAAGATCTTCTAAATCTGCTGCCCTTGGGAACCCAAAGAGGGAATTCTCATGGAGAACATCCTAGAATATTTGTTTTTTTTTGTCAATAGGTCAAATTGATCCCAGCTGAGCTGACTGTGTATTTTTTTCCCATTGACTATCTAACATTTATTAAAAAGTTAATATTACAGAAAAGCGGGAATAAGATTAGCTTTGTTACACAAGCTTCACGAACTCACCTTGGACTTGGCCATGTAGTTTTGCTTCCTAACTCTTTGATGTTTTGGTGATAAGAAATTGGAATTTGAATAGTTCCTACTTGTCTGGTTTGCACGTTTCAAAATGCCATGTGATACAATAGGATTGATTACCTGCAGGGCTCTGCGGTGGCTCTCAGCAGATCGATCTGAGTTGAGCCGTCTTGCAGGTTGGCTGGGGCCGACTGTCAGAGCACCCAAAGAGTGCTTTCTTTTGCACCACTCCCCTCCCAGATCCTGCTCGAGGCCCAGCAATTGTTCTGTGTCAGTGTGTCAAACCAGAGGAACACGAGGCCCAGCAATTGTTCTGTGTCAGTGTGTCAAACCAGAGGAACACGTGCTGGAATCCTGCACGTCTTTACCTGTACCCGGAATCCTCCAGCAGCTCCTGGTGGCTCGGCTGCTTCTGAAATCCCTCGGGATCCAGTCACTTCTTACTCTCTGCCCTGCTCCCTCCCTCCCTGCTCTCCCTCCTTTCACTTTTATATCTCTAATGTCCATTCACTGTGTAGTGGCTGGAGTTAATAGTTTCAGCTTGTAAATTAAAGCATGCCACAAGGCTACAAACCCCCCTGCAAGCACTTTCTATTTCACGTAGAAGATCCCACCTCCTCCAAGGCCCTGGAGGTCCTGCCCACCCTTTGACTTGATCTCCTACCACTCTTGTTCCAGACAAGCTGGCCCATCTGCTCTCCAAACACACTTCATTTTCAGTTCTTCGTTCTTGCTCTTAACTACTTTTTGGAAAACTCTTTCTCAGGATCCTGGCACGGTTGGTTTGTCAGCATTCTGGTCTCATCTCAAAGGTCATCTCCTCCGTTGCTACCCGCTCTAAACCCACCTTTCATTCTCTATATCATCACATGGCTTTATCTTCTTCATGGAACTTAACTTTATTCCAATGCTATGAGTCTATCTCAATTTAGTTCCATGTTTATTCTCCCTCTCAGGGGTTGGCAAATGACTGTGGGTCAAATGAAGCCTGTTTGTTTTTGTAAACAATGTTCTCTTGGAACACAGCCACGCCTACTTGTTTACATATTGTCAGTGGCTGCTTTGGGCTGCATGTGATGAAGCTGAATAATTGTGTCAGAGACCGTCTGGCCTGTAAAGTCTAAAGCAGTTAGTTCTACAGATTGGTAGTTATGGAATAGTCCTGGGGATGTAAAATATAGCATGAGGAAAGTAGTCACTAATATCCTACTAATTTTATGTGGTGCCAGATGGGCACTAGATTTATGGAGGTGATCACTTCGTAAGTTATGTAAATGTCTCATTGCTCATTTGTATACCTGAAACTAATAAAACAGGAAAAAGAAATTCTTACTTTTTGGCCCTTCACAGAAAAAGTCTGTGGATACTGGCTCTCTCTCCCTGCCAGGCCTGCCTGCCTTGTTCACTGCCAATCCCGCCCCCGCCCCCCCCCAACCCCCAGCTACCAGCCTGTAAGGCTCCATAAATGTTTGTCAAATGAATTGAATGGATGCTGGGAACACAGGACATTGTGACTGGCATTGCCTCTAGGCATGTATGTCTTCTGAGCCCACATTTCTTGTGGGCCAAAGGGGATGGATAAGGTCCATGTGTACACGTATGTGCCCACATATATTTGCACGTCTGGCAATGAGAAGGCAGTCAGACAAAAGGACATTATATAGGTTTTACGTCCATACAGACTCATTATTCCAAACCTGGTTCTGTCACTTAGTATCTGCGTGACTTTGGGGAAAAAAATTTCAACTTTTTATGCTTCAGTCCCTTCATCGTAAACAGGAGAGCATGTTACCTACCTATCAGGGTTCCCGTGAGCAGCTTAGAGGTAGCACTGCCTGACATTGGATGCATGCCAAGGCTGTGGAGTGTGTAGCACCTTGTGCTTAGATTCCTTGAAGTAGTTTGAAGGAACAGAGGAGGGTCAGGTCCAAAGTGCAGACACCAACTTTTGGCAATTTGGTTCACTCCAATTAACTGACCGAACAGTAAGTAGCCCCCGCCTTCCACAGGGCCAGGAATGTAGAAACCATCCAAGAAGACTTTAACAGCCCTCGATTCTTGGGGACGTAGCATGCACCCGGCCAAGTGCTACATGCTGGAAAATGCAGAAACGGACAAGGCACAGTCCCAACAGTGCAGGCCTCCTGATGTCATAGACGAGATCAGAGATGTTGACCTGCTACACCTTAGCGGTGGAAGGTTGTAAGAACCACAAGAGATACGCAGACGCCAAAGAAGATCTGAAGAAGGGGATATGAACCACATTAGGTTTATTTTTAGGTCAGACAGAAAGTCCTACAGTATTGCCACTCTTTTTTCTTTCTATAATCTCCAGTCCCCTCTGAGTTTATTTTTCAATGGCCTTTGTTGCCTTTATTTATGTATCACCTACTGCAGTATCTCAAATCTTATGTTTTTTTTTTTTGCCAAGTATGTGAGCAATAATAAATTAAATACAATAATCATATAAAGGTCTAATTGTATTTCAGCTTGAGGGGAATATAGGCAGACATGTAGTTATTGGTGGCATGCAATGTTTTGTTTCTTGTGCAGAAAGAAATATGATGGATTGGCTTTGGGTGTTAGTTCGTTAGTCACACATGGCTCAATTACCCAGGCTCATCTCCATCTGTGTCCTTCACTCCATTTTTTTATTTTGGTATTAACTGAAGTACCAATGTGATCATTGACCAGAAGACTACTGGAAAAACTCTTTATTCAGTCTCTTTCTTTTGAGAGTATATCATATAACTTGTAGATACAGTGCTAGGACCTGAAGGTACAGAGATGAACTGTGACTATTTTAAAACTCTGAGTTGTGAGCTCATTAAATGCTGTACATTTCTTGTAAATGTACAGCATTTCCTGTAAGAAAAAGATGAAAACTAAGCAGTTCTCATCTCCCAACCATTCACTGAGCACAAATTCAGTGAAGGAAACGTTAGGTGTTGGAAGAAAAAATACCAAACAAATCTTTGCCCTCTAGGAGCTTGTGGTTTTGTGGGGATATTGATTGGTGAATAGTTAAGCGCTACAGAGATTTTAAAGTTGTATGACTGAGAATATGTTGTAGTTTCTAGATTCAAATCCTGGGTCCACTTCTGACCATCTATTTGACCATAGGCAAATTTCTTACCTTTTTACTACCTCAGTTTCCTCATCTGTAACATGGAAATAGGAATGTCTAACTCATACAGTTGGTGGGAGATTTGCATGAGAAAACAGTGTTTAGTGCATAGTAGGTGATCATTAAATGTTACTGATGATAGAACGAATCCTGTGGAGCTAAGGGAATATAATGTACAAGGTAGGGAACTTAGACACGGGTCCTCTCATTTTCATAAAGGATCTTCCCTGAAATTTTCTTTTGAGATTTAAGAGCGATGTCTGCCTTATCTGTATTGGATTGATCCTCTGTGACATCTACTTACTCATTCTCTCCTTTTTCCCCCTTTCCTTCCCTCACTGGATTTCTCAATGAGTCCAATATATTTCTGATTTTGTCTAATGGTGGACATCCGCCACGCTGAGATGGCAGCTATTTCAGAAGTTGAATAGCCACCATGTCAATCAATTTCCATGAACAGTCATTGGATGCTTTAATGTTCCCACAGATTGGGAGGGGCTGCAGGTAGCATACCACGTTCGCTTTACATATTCAACTGGCAGAGAGTGACAGTGAAGTATGTTAGCTTCAATAATAGCTTATTAAGCCAGGGCAAGGCATGATGATGTTTACATTCATATAATTGGCTGCCATATAGTTCTGGGAGGCTGTGGATAGAGAGGAGAAAATGCGTTCATTTGTTGGGCCCTATTGAAGGCACTGAGTTCACTGAGATGTTTTATGTCTTGTGCCCTCATGGAAATACAAAAATAAGTCTAGTTCTTATTGTTGTTGGAGAAAAAAAAATCAAACAATATTAGTTTAATACTTCCTGTGTTGAGCTCCTATGTAACTTTTCAATTCAAATCAATTCAATTCACTTCAGTTCAGGTCAGCTCCTTTTTATTATAACCTAGACTGAGCCACCTTGAGAGTGGTCCAGTTAAAGGCCAGGCAATTGTGCCTTTGGGGACTTTCCAAGGGCTGGAATCAGGTAGAAAGGTTTCCCTGTAGAAAAGCCAAGGCCAGACTCTCAGGATCCCAAGAGACAGAAACCCAACTCCAGCAGTTTTAAGCCAACAGGGAAGTTGAGGGTGTGGCTCGGGTAACTGAGGGAAGGACAGCATGTATTCAGGCCAAGGGTAAGTGGACATCACCAAGATTTGCTCTTCTCATGTATCTGTTCTCTCTGCCCACCGGCCCCATCAGCTATGTCAGTGTGGCTCTGCCACCTGATCCAGGACATGAGTCCCCATCTGAGGCTTAGTCTGATAGGTCTCCCAGTGTAAACCACCAGGAAAGGGCTCAGCTTGGCCCAGGTTCGGTCCACTGCAGCCAACGGTCCTGTTCATAACACGACTGGCCTGACTTGCTGCTACACTCCTCCTGCAGGCAGACTCCTCTGGCACTCACAAAGCACTTTAAAACGTGGGAGGAAGCACTTCCCAGTTAACTACTGATTATGTGATGAACTGCCCATCTGATTAAAAAAACAATGCCTATTCAGTCTAGAGAGCTTAAATGAAAATTTGAAAGTACAAAGGAAAACCCTATCTAAAAACAACTTCAAAGGTAGTTTTAAAAACTATTTTTATTTTATAATAATTATAGATTTACAGGAAAGCTACAAAGATAACACAGAACATTTTTATAATCCTTTCAGCCCAACTTCCTCTCAGGGCTGGCATCTGGATAATGGCAATGCACTTGTCAAACTAAGAAATTAAAATAGTGCAGTACTATTCATGGACTCAACACCTCATTTGGGTCTCAACAGTTTTCCCAATACTGCCTTTTTCTGTTCCAAGATCCAACCCAGCAGGCCACCTTACACGCAGTCACCGCCTCTCCTTAGTCTTGCTTGGTCTAGGGCTTCCCAGTCTTTTCTTGTTTTTCGTGACCATGGCTGATTTGAGGAGCGTTAGTCAGGAATGTTGGAGAATGTCCCTTGATTTGGCTTTGTCTGATGATTTTCTCATGATTAGATTTAGGGTTATAGGTTTTAGGAAAGAATATCACAGAGGTCAAGTGCCCTCTCATCATGTCATTTCAGGGGTACATGCAGTCAACCTAACTTATCCTTGATCAACGGTTTCTCTGTGGTGCGTTAAGTATCTCTTTCCAGCCTCTATTTATGGGAAGTGAGCCACTAAGCGCAGCCTACACCCAAGGATAGGGTAATCAATTAAGCTCCACCTCCTTCGGTAGGGAATGACCTACATAAATCAGCAAAGGCAGTTTTTAAAGTAAGTTTTTCTTGACCAAAAAAGAACCATACTGCATGTGCTTTTCTGTAATCTGCTGTTTTCCTCTTAATAATAAAACAGAATGGATTTCTGTATCAACTCTTCCTCCTCTACAGCATGACTTTTAATAGCTGTTAAGTACTGAGCTATGTGGATATGTCAGAATTTGATCCATTTGTTAGTTTGGACATTTAAATCACCTCTCATTATTTTTCCTGAATATTATGAAAATCTGTTTTTAACATCCTTCTAGCTAAATCCTCATACAGTTATGTTTTTTAAGCTAAAAATCTAATTATA
This sequence comes from Anoura caudifer, assembly GCA_004027475.1. Classification (NCBI taxonomy): domain Eukaryota; kingdom Metazoa; phylum Chordata; class Mammalia; order Chiroptera; family Phyllostomidae; genus Anoura; species Anoura caudifer. Next base: position 105,864 of record PVKU01003427.1, on the reverse strand, counting down.
ATAGATATATCAAAGGAAACGCATGTTTAAAAATTGGGTGTATATACAACGGTGAACAAATGTAAGCTAGTAATAATAATAAATAATGCAATAATAAATAAATAAATAACACAAAAATAAACTCTGTGTTTCAGGTAGTCACAACTGTAAACCTGTTTTTGCCCACCCCTGTATTGTCAACTGGTCCCTTAGGAAAGTCCTATCATCATTACCTGCTACCTTCTGCTGGCTCCTTGTGGGCATCCCGTAGGAGTTAGGCGGGGAGGATGTGATGGGAATATGTGATGAGCAGATGTGGGCTGGGCTGCGGACATTAAAGGCAGCTTTGGGGAGAGGAGGTGAGGCTGAGGGCTGAGCGCTGAGCCCCGCTCTTTCTTCCCCACACCTGCACCCACTTACTGATGCTAAAAGCACTGCCTCCTTATGGAGTAGGGCAGCCACGCAATGTATCCATTATAAAAAAGTCTTATTAATATACGTACTGTAGCCCTGGCTGGTGCAGCTCAGTGGATTGAGTGCGGGCCTGTGAACCAAAGGATCACGGTTCGATTCCCAGTCAGGGCACATGCCTGGGTTGCAGGCCAGTTCCCAGCAAGGGACGCACGAGAGGCAACCACACATTGATATTTCTCTCCCTCTCTCCCTCTTCCCGTCCCTTCCCTTCCCCTCTAAAGGTAAACAAATAAAATATAAAAAATAAAATAAAACACGTACTGCAAAATAAAATCCATGTATAAAAAAGTATATGATGCAAATGTGACAATCTGAAATAATTTTGAAGTGAGTGTATCTGTAAGCCTACCCATATTTATGGTTATTAGGAAGGGGAACATTGATTTCCTTTGTTGGGTGTGTGTGCCCACACACTCCTCTGCCGGTGTCCAAGAACGCTATCCCGAGTCCCTTCCTGATCACCACCCCCTTCCCCTGGAAGTGACGGTTACTCCCTACTTGATGGTAATAACTTCCTCGGAACTCTTTATTTTGGAAGTCATAAATAAGAGACCTGCTCATGGTGAAATAAGACAGAAGTTTACAAAATAAGCGTTTAACATTCGTCCCAGCGCCTGCCCTTCCCAGGGGCAGCAGCTATTAACGTGTGGACGGTACCCTTACATCACTGCTGCCCAGAATGCTCTGCGGCGATGACACAGTCCTGTCCAATACAGTGGGAACTAGGCAGTTGTTCCTACCGAGTGTTTAAAAGGGGGTGAGTGTTGAAAAGTTAAATTGAAAAATTCACTGGTTTCTCTCTAATAACTCCACTTCGTTTTTCCAACTATAGTGGGTGTGTAATCCATTTCTATGTTGTCTGCTGTGTTTGCTGGTAATACTGGTTATTGGTTATGACATGAATATTTTACTCCGTCTGTCTTGTATAATGCAAATACCAAAGTCAATTTCCAGTATTAAATTTCAATTGCTTTCAAAGGAAAGGGTGGCTAGTGTGATTAAAGAATGAAATTTTAAATTGTATTTTATTTGATTATTTCCACTTCAGTAGCTGCAGGTAGCTAGTGGCCGCCGTATCGAGCAGCGCAGTTGTACGTTTTCTGAACACTTCCTCACACGCTGGCGTACTGGGTCCTTCTCCGTGTCTTACGCGTGAGCGAATGTGCATCCCGTAGTGAGATGACGGATTGGCCCAGGTCTCCCAGCCAGCAGTTGCCGTGGTCGGTCACTTCCTGACGTCATGCCCAGCGCTCTTTCCACACTGCCCTTCTAGACGTAATCAACCCCCTGAAAAGGTCAGCTATGCATGCGATTTCTCTTTTCTTGAGCATTCACCTCAGCCCACAGTCTGGGCTGGAATTTGAGCAGCCCACTCAGGGTTCTGTGTGGTTTGGTTTCAAAAAGGGTCCCACCCCTCAGTGACCTTTTTTCTCTGGGTCTGTATTTCCAGGCAGCTATTTTTAAAAGCTGAATTTCGTATCGGCTTGTGTTATCATCAAAGTGATCTTACTTTAAAAAATCGTTATCTCTTTTTTTGTGAGACAAAAGAACCTCCAAAAGTTTGGACAAAAAAGGAGGACAGTTCATGAATGAGCATGAATTAAACAGTATATTTTAAGAGTCGTGGCTCATGACCATCTCATTTTCAGTCATCAGGTTCATGTTGAAGGAACGCAGACCAACGGTTGCTAGATGTGACTCCTGCTCACAACTCTGCCTTGGTAGCATGTAGAGGTTATCTGAGTAATCACTTGGGAAATAACAGACTCGGGGCTACTTGGGAGAACCCCAATACTCAGGGTGAAGGCACTTAATATTTGCGATCCCCATCCTGTGCATAATTTCCATTGCTCTTGTCCTCACTGGACAAGAAAGCAGAGAGAGTGTAATCTTGGTAACCTTAGCTCTTGGCAAAACCACCTGTCCACAGCAGGTACTGAAATGTGCATTCTATTGACGAAAAGAAGAAAAGGAAGGGAGGAAGGAAAGAAGGAAGAAAGGCAGGGAGGGAGGGAGGAAACAACACTGTAGTTATCAATGAACTATTTTCCATACCTTGTCTCATATTTAGTTATTCCAGCAAGAGAGGTATTGATGAAAAACCCTGAGCTCAGAGTGGCCAAGTAACTTGCTAAAGGCACACAGCCTCCAGAATAGTGGGGTTTCTGCTCTCTTGGCAATTAACAAAGCTGTAGTCCAAATTCCCAGATTATTGTTCTTATTCCCAAGGTTGTTAAGAATGGGGGAATCTGTGTCTTCCCTGAGTACCTGGGTGACAGAGAAAGACAAAGATCTTTTGATCAATTCTGTACTGCAGCCCTTTCAACAAATTTCGCACCAGGTTCCTGGGCTGACATTCTCATGCATATGGATTTAGCGGGCGGGGGTGGGGGGTAGGGTGGGGGGGGAGCAGCTTTCTCAGCAGGCGTAGGGAAGTGTATTAATTTCACAGAGGCTCCTCAGCAACTTGCAGGCGCCTTCCTCTGAACCATTAAATCTTATCTTTTGTCTGAGTTGAGAATGAGCATTTCCCCCCTTTAAATATCATCTCCCCCTCCCACTTTCTCTTCATCCAACTCTTTGTTGCAGATGATCAGGCTAGGAGGGGAGAAGCTGTTGGCTCACCAAGCTTGGGAAAGGCCCCAAAGGAGGGTTTTGCAGGAGGCGACCCAGGTTTAGCATCCCCTCCCCCAGCTCTGAGGCCTAATCCCCTGTAATGACCTGAGAATCTTTGCAAGTGGATGAAAGGAAGTAGGCCTGGGGAGGGGCCTTGCCCTTCTCACCCATGGTTCTCAGAAGGGCTTGGGTGGCTCCTGAGGACTAGCTGCGTGGAGGACACACTTGGCTGGGAACCTGCTGCCTGTCACAGAAGTGAGGTGCCAGAGAGGCTGCAGGAGTCCCATAGTTTCACGTTTAGCCCCCACTCCCACCCCTTTGGGACAACCCAAGCCCCCCCACCCCTACCACACCCCGGCCTTTACAGGGGGTTATGGGAACTGACACTTGGATTCTAAAACCAGGAGTGAGGAACAAGTGGCTTATCTGAAAAATTTCTAAAAATGATAAAATAGAAAAAACCAGACACTTCAAGATATCATCGTAACATACCAAGGCCAATATACCATTACACAGACTGGGGTTTGAACCCGACTTCACCCCACTGAGGCTCCAGTCTCTCAGTTTGTAGCAAGAATTAGAACTAAAAATGGTCAGCAAAGTGGGGGCTTTTACTGCTCAAGTGCATCTAAGTCATCAAGTAAACTGATCTCTCTTTTCTTGGCTGAAGAAAATGAGGCCCAGAGAGAGAAAGTGACTTAGTAAAGGGTGCACAGAAAGTTACCAGCAGAGCTAGGATGACCACACTTCGCTCTGGCCACTAAAATCAAAATGCCATCAGTGGAGTTCTGTCATCAACGTCCCTCTTCATTTGAAAAGCTGGATTTGCGCTGTGCACAAATTGGGTGATAGCATTGCGCACATCCCAGGGCTGTGAAAAATGACTACACGGCTCCTTTGGAATATTGTGATCGTATTTTTGGATGGTGTTTTCTTAGGAGCAGAAATGAGAAACCATAATTTTTAACCCAAGAGCTGACATGCTGGGTAGTTATTACTGCTTGAGCATGGAATTTTGTGGAAACGAATTCTGTTTCTTAAAAAAAAAAAAAAAATAAAATAAAATAATAATAATAATAGGAATGGGAGGAAAACTTGAATGAGAGCTAGAAAGGAGCCATCTGTCTTTACAGCCTGAAGTCATAAAGGTCAAGGATCTCCGTTTTGATTAGGAATGAATTCAACATATTTTCTTTAGTTGAATTTTTGGCTGGTTTGATTTTGTAGGGGGACGGGTGTTAGATTTTGTAGGACGAGCCTAATACTTTGATCAGTCTGAGGTGGTTAGAGACTTTTCTAGAGTATAAATGACTATTAATATAGCCATTAGTTAATATACATTAATACAGTGTGTAGCCATTAATAAGACTGACAACACCCAACCCTTGCACGATTAATCTATGATTCTTGCAAAGCTTTGAAGACTCAGGTATTTTTATCACTTGTATTTTTTGGATGGAGAGATCAAGGCTCAGAGTCACACGCCTACTGTCATCAGCCCAGGAAGAGGCTGTGGTGGACATTGGACACAAGTCTCTGAAGTTATGTGACGCCGTCTTCCCACTCACCTCAAGAATGCTCAGCAATGGAGTCAAGCACCCCGGTGCTCGTGGTTTTGGAGGGTGGGGCGGAGAGTAGGGTTTACCCTGTGCTTCTCGATAATAATGTAGGCGGTAGCCAACGGCTTTTCCTCTCCGTGCAAGTATCCTCGTGCCCTGTCGGCCACTCCTCTCTCTCATTCAGGACAGGCCAGGTAGGTCTGCGTACATTCGCCACTGAGAGCCCTTTTGGCACGGCTGTCCCGCCAATGTAGCCGTGATAACGGGGAGTCTTCTGCGCTCCCACTTCCTGGGTTGTGGTTCCTGCTTTCTTTGCTCTGTCTCCAGGAGATGCTCTTGGCTGCCAGCATCCAACAGCCATTAGCCTCTTTTCCTTGCTGACAGAGCTCTGCTTTGCCCAGGGGCCCACCTTCTAGGGAGGCTGGCCCAGGCTCAGGGAGCGGCTCCTCTCTGGTCTAAGCCAGTTCTCATGGCACCAGTACATTTCACAGGGGCAGGTTTGGAAATGGGCTTGGAACTCAGCTAATGAGACATGAGTGATCAGGGGCACGGGGACGTTAGGAAAGGTTTTTCTTATTTTCAGAATGAAACTCTGGGTGTTCTGCTGCTGCTCCTGGATACCGATGTGCTCATATATGATGACTAGGTCCCCATTTTGGGGACCACAAAGGATGTGAGCCAGAGGAAAACATGCTGAGCATGGCAGCAAGGAAGGCTGGCGGTGCTGCGTCCTTGATGAATTATTGAGCCGCTAAATTAAGCAACACTGTTCACAAGCCTCTTCCAGGCATTCCCTTCATGTTTGAACCATTTGGGATATGTTTCTATTAGGCATCATCACTGATAAAATATAACATCCCAATAGTCTGTCCACCTCATTCCCTTCCTAGAACTCCGCTTTTAACACCTCCAGGTTCTCGATTTCCTGGGACCCCTCTTCTCAGGAGCATAACCCCATTTGGCATCTCAGGAGAGGAACTGGGAGGAGGATTGGTGGGGGGAGGACCCTTGGGGGGAGTGAACTCACACAATGGGCTGCCCTCTCTTCAACCGCATTTTCTTGTGTCCCCCAGTCTGAAATCCCACCCCACTTGATTTAATGTCTTTGAGTTTGAAAAAGTGCTACTTTTGGAGAATGGGCCTCCGGCAGAAAACATCACTGCCTACTGTTCTTCCAAGGAAACATCTCCCTGAAATTGCCCAAGTCCTGTTAGAATACAGCCCTCCCTCCCCTATGCATCTTGCCTCTCTCTCCTGCCAGCACTTGTATGCACGGGCCGAGCTGCCTACCCTCTTGCTGCATGTCCTTTCTTGCCAGGTGGAGCCTCCACTGTTACTTCAGCCCCAAGGGTGCTCTTGCTGCCCGACCTGCACTTACGGACAATTGCTAAGCATCTCCCTGCTGACCCCATCTGACTTCATGTGCCTATGAAGGCTGTTACGGACTGAGTTCTGTCCCCCATGCTAAATCGTGTCTTGAGCCCTAACCCTCTAATAGGACTGTGCTTGGAGACAGGGCCACTAAAGAGGTAATTAGGTTAAATGAGGTCATAAAGGTGGGGCTCTACTCTCATATAATTGATGTCCTTATAAGAAGAGGAAGAGACAACGGGTGTGCACACTCGGAGAGAAAAGGCTGTGTGAGGACACAGCAAGAAGACGGCCATCTGCAAGCCAAAGAGAGAGGCCTCAGTAGAAGCCAACCCTGCCAGCCCCTTGATCCTGGCTTTCCAGCCTCCAGAACTGTGAGAACATAATTTTCTGTTGTTTAAGCTACCCGGTCTGTGATGTTTTGTTATGGCAGCCCTAGCAAACTAATGTACTTGTATAGATCATGCCTCGTATTGCTGATCTGATACCCAGAGTATATCATCAGAATATCATTGAATTCATCCCTTCATCTCTTCATGTGCCCTTTCATTATATTGATTTATTACTCAGGAAGTTCATGCAACGTAGTATGGGATTTCCCATCATGGGCTCCATTGAATACTATCCTGCGAGATACTCTGTTAAGAACGGGCTCTGAGATCATACAGTATATAATGCTCCTACTTGCAAATTCATAAGGCGCACATTGATATTAAAACCTCTGAGAAGTACTCTAGGGAAGAAATGTGTCTAACGTTATTTGAGCAGTCATTTACAAAATCGGGATCTGGCTCTGTAACCTTTTGTGGACGTACATTTATTCATCTCCATGGGGCACATGGTGAGAAACGCTGACCTTGTTTTTCTAAGCAAAGCCTTGGAAGTCAGTCCGTTCTGCCAATTACTTTGTGAAATTAAGTTTTCTCATCTGCAAAATGAGGCTCAGGGTCACTATCTAGAATATCGTTCTGAAGATTCAGTAAGGGAATCTACGTAATGTGCCAACACAGCTGTGTTTAGGTCTTGAAGATCTGGAAAAGCTCAGACTTCACCTCTTGCAACTAATTCTCTTCCTCATGCTGTGTTTTCATATCCGATGACACGGGGTTCGGGGGCTCCGCTGACTTCAGCTGAGTGGGTGTGTGTGGGGGTGGGGGAGGCAGGCTAGCCGTACCTTATGAAGTGTGCAGGTTCTGTGTGGGACCCTGGCTTTGTGGAAAGTGAAACTCAAGACGTCCAGTGGTGCAGCTGGGGCCAAGGGAGCCAAGGGCCGGGTTAACCACAGCCTCATCCCTGCCAACACCAGGTCTGCTCGGTCACAGACAGAAACATTCTGTGGGGAAGCTGTGCTGTGGGTCTCAGCTCGAAAGTTCTTAAAGCTCCAGGCTGTCTGTAGCTTTCCTTTCGTATAATCGGAATGAACTACTAGGAGTAGGTAATGTCCTGATTAAATTATAACAGAGTAAATTCCACCAGTAAGAAATTACCCAGAGAGTCAGTTTTGCCAAGTACATTCTTTGTGAGAGGCTCTGGGTTACATCCTTTATTTACATGGACCCAATTAGTACCCCCATTTTATAGATGAGGAAACTGAGGCACAGGGAGGTTATGTTGCTCAAGCCACATAGCTAGAAAATACTGGAGCAAGAATTTCAGTGTGGGCACTCTGGCTCCTGAGTGCAGGCTCTTCTTAACTGCTGTGGTCTTCTCAGTTCCACTAATTAATACCTTAAATTTATAGATGTGGAAACTGAGGCTCAGAGAGATGAAATAATTTGACCAAGCCACACAGCCAGTAAATGCCAGAGCCCACACCCAGTGCCAGGGTTCTGTGGCTCCACAGTGTTCATGGCTTTTAAGGGGGAGCATCGCCCTCCTTGCGGCGTGGTGCACACGTCACGTTACCCACGAAGTGGGGAGTAGCTGGTTGCAGCCTTGAAACGGTCCTATGTAGTATGATTTACTGGTTCCCCAGTCTGTAGATGAGTCGGACAGGATTGAAGTAACTTGCCAAGAACACAGCTCTCCGTGTGGGAGCCTGGGCTCCAGTCCTTCCCTCCTGTGTTGGCCTCTGGTCTGGAGAACTCTTTCTTCTGCATTCCCTCTTCCTCATGCCTCACATCACTCAGATCATAGCTCAGACGCCACTTTCTTGGGATGGCTTGTCTGGCCCTCCAAACTAGTTCAATACTGCCTTTTGGAGATTTGTAGAGAATCCTTTAATTTTTCTTTCTCACTTTTTAATTATCTATGTCATTATTTTATAAATAACTGCCTTCCTGTAGATTGTCCACACTCTGAGAGACCGGAGCCCACATTAGTTTTGCTTGGTTACATCTCAGTGTTTAACACAGAGCTTAGTTCAGAGGCCAAAGTGGTGGCTATTATTGTTTATAATAAATATATATGTCTATGTATATGTTTATGTATAAATGACAGCATTACATGTATAACTATCATTTATATATGCATATACATATGCACACATATATAAATAATAGTCATTAAGTCCTTTCAGTTCCTTCTCATGAATATATCAATCACAGAGGTATCAATTAGCTTGACTACTGCAGCTCCCTGATCACTTGCTCTTGGCAGACATTGCTGGTCAATCACCATTCTCTCTTCTGCTGAGAACCAAGGGAACCTCAAAATCCTTCCCAAGGCAACGCTCCAGGCAATTACTTACTAACAGTTAGTTGATCTTGGCCCAACAAATGAAACTTGGCCATCCCAGGTGGGAAGACTATTCTCAGATATTACAAACAATTTTACAATAGTTTTCTGCAACTGAAATCACCTGGAAGAATTTAAAAAATACTGATGCTTGGAGTCCCCTTCAAGAGACGATGATTAGTTTGTAATTCTAGTGCACTAAGAAACACTGGCCGACCAAATGGTGTCTGCTCTGGTTGGTTCTTGTCTGGGTTCCATTTCCCTTGTTTCCTGCAAGTTCAGTTTATTTCCCCTTTTCTGTGCAGCGTGCAACAACTCTACAATAGCAGCTTCGGCATGAGGATGCAAAAATAGTAAGAAGAGTGGTCTTGATTTCTTGTAGATCTCACACTAATGAAGGAGACAGACAGGCATGAAGATCATTTTAAGTTAATTTGTAGATGCATAAAAGCACAAGGAAAAATGTGTCAGAGGAACAAAGAAATTCTGCCTGAGAGCACCTGAGAAGGTGTTTTGAAGGAAAATGGGGTTGAACAATTTTTGAGAGACAGGTGACCTGGAAACCCATGGTGAATCCAAATTGTAGAAGACCTTGCATGCCAGACAAAGCCACACAGAGCCAGCGAAGTGAGGGAAATAATATGGTTTCGGAATTGATCTTCGGCAAATAAACTTTGGCAGTAAGACGGATGATGTGTTGGAGAAGGACAATGGAGACTCGCGGGCTGGTGTGCAGTCTGTGGTCTGATCCATGGCCATGGGCGTGGGGCATAGAGAGGAAGTCACATCAGTGAATCAGAGCAGGAGCGGGATTTTGGCAATATGGGGGGCGTATTAAATACAACTCAAGGGGAATTTATGAAAATTAATTGTGCACTTGCTGTTATTATTTTCCATTATGCTGTGAGCTCCTTGGGAAAAAAATTTGTGTTCCTAACTGGGGTTAGGTACTGTGTCAAATATTTGACACGTGTCTTTCTCATTAGTCCTCATGACAATTCCACAGAGTTACTTCCACTTTATGAGTGAGGACACTTGTTATTTTCACTCTACAGATAAGAACCCTGAAGTTAGAAATATGGTTAATAAGTTTCCCAGGTTTATACCACCAGTAAGTGACAGATACAGGACCCAGACAAGAAAAGAGTTGAACCTCAGAGCACATGTGAGTCCACTGACCTGTGATGATGCTGTTTCAATGATCGCTCTGTTTCAGTGGTTCTCCGAGACAATGTTGTCTTCCCACCCAGGGGGGACACTTAGCAGTTTCTGCAGACAGTTTTGTTGTCTCAACTGGAGTGTGTGTGGGGTGCTGCTGAATGGGCAGAGGCCAGAGATGCTGCTAAAAATCCTACAGCGCACAGAACAGTCTCTATCTCTCCTACTCCCTCCCCAAGGACAAATTATCCAGTGCCCAATGTCAGTAGTGCTGAGGTTGAGAAACCCCATTTCATTCCCAGGACCTAACTCAGTGCCTGGCACATAGTAGGCTCACTCTACATGTTTGTTGAATTAAATAAAAACTACCGAGCATGCATTCCTATTTATATAAATTTAAATTTATGTGAGTCTATCTCCTTACACATATAAATTTTAAAATCCTGATGTTGTCTCCAGATCACAGAAATTTTACTCTCTGTGTGATCTTTATTTCCTGTCAAATCTGTAACTTTGGGGCAATGTTTCTAATTTATGCTATTCCAAGTCTTATCTCCTGTAATTATGCTGTCTCCTGGTTTGGCCATCATCCCATGGATCGGAATTCTATTTTAAATCCTCCAGTTGCTGTACTGACTTAGAAAAGATTTGGGGGTATTTGAGTGTTTTTCTTTCTTGCTCCTATCCCACCCTGTTGGAATTCATTGCATCACCCTATACTTCCCTCACTTTGATTACATGGTGTGGGGTAGTCAGGGGACTTAGCATCCACTTTGGGGGAGGGGCTGCCTGCTCTGGCCCACCAAAGAAACTTCCTGAATTATAAGATCCGTGTCAAAGCTCACTGTATGAAGTGGTTGTAGCTGGAAGCCTCAGTTCCCATCCAGAAGACAACATATTGCCGAATTTGGGTGATACAGGCTCAGAAAGTTCTCTCCCTTGCTGTAAACCAAACGGGCTTTGGAAATCCAAGCTGATTACATTACCCTATATCACATTTCCAGCTGACAGCTGTTGCTCAGTCTTCTCCTACCCTCTACCCCTGATATGCTTTGGGATTTTTAAAAAAATTCATAGCCACTTAAGAGCTTTGTTCATTTCCCTAATTTGTAAATTCCACATTTTCAGTCCCTTCTGTCACAATTGCTTTTGGTGCAGCTGCCATTAGGGAGAGGAATACCCAATTGCAAGGTGTGTTTTAGCAATAGAGTCATTTTTCGGAAAGAGCTGAGGCGTAGGGGAGTCTTCTCAAGCTGTATCTTGGTGAGAGGTCAGCTGGTTTTCCCATGAAATCCCAAAGTCTGGTGGTAGAGGGTGGATGGTGTTTCATCCAGCCAGATTCTCCAAAGAGGCCCAGGAACAAACTACTGAGCGTGGAGAGCCATTCTAGTTTGCTCGCACCTACGCCTTCAGTTCCACCAGCCCACAGGATGCTTTGCGTTGTTGAACGCATACATTTGCTGGCCCCTAAAGGCAAGTGTCAACGCCAGCTGCAGTTGAGGAAGTCCTTCAGGATCGCTCTCCCACATACTGCGCCGCTGGGATTTTGCTTCATGGGTGATGGTGGTATCGGTTAGTACGCATCCCATTATAAATAACAGAAAAACCAGCCTGCAACTAACTGAAAAGTTCAGGGTCAAAGCTTCAGTCCCAGATAATGCTCTCATCGAAGACTCGATTTTTTTTTTTTTTAATCTTTCTTCCTGGCTTCACATTAAGTCTGCTTTTTTCTTTGTTTCGGAGATGAGACCAACAGTTCCTGTGGTAATATGTCTTCTTGTCTCATCCAGCAGAAGTACTGTTTTTTTCAGACTATAAAATGCACTTCTCCACCACCCCCCCAAATTTGGGAGGAATAATCATTGTTAATGCTGCTGTTGAGTTCTGTTTACATTTACATTGGTGAAAGATTATGTTATTTATGTTATTAAATATTTTACCACATTTTTTGCTTCAAAAATTTTTTTCCTATTTTCCCCCTCTAAAACCTAGGTGCGTCTTATGGTCCAAAAATACGGTAAAATTTCTTTACCTGAGATTTCTCAGCATAAGTCATGAGGTTCATTCTGGATCGGCAAAGCGAAGGGAACTGCCCTGAATCAACTTTCCGAGCCTACGTCATCAGCTCCCTTCCGGGAAAGCAGATGGAAGTCATACCCTTAGGAAAGAGAGTGGTGGGTGGCAACCAACGCACAGTGTGAGATTTCTGCTTGGTCTTCTTGGCATTTTAATACCAGCGACCTATTAAAATAATGCTTCAGCTTCCTTTCTTTCTGTGAATTTGAGGAGCTCCCTCCCTGTGAAGCCTGTTTGCGACCACAGTTTGCGTGGCTGCTGCGCCAAACTTGGGGCTTAATTCTTTTTAACAGGGCAGAGTGGGTGATAGCATTTTGATAACACTCCTAACTTGAAAGCACTTCTAATTTAGAAAAAAGTATTATTTATGAACATGTATCCGTAAATGCGCTCATTCATATTCATTCATTCATTTATTTTCATTTCTCTTTATTCTTCATTCTTTTATCTATCCATCCACCCCATCAAAAAATATATTGTTAAGTATCTGCCATGTGCCAGACACTGTACACAGCACTAAAGATACAAGGATGAATAACGCACTGAACTCAGGGAGTTCAAAACGAAGAGAAAGAGGCACAGAAAATAACTAACAGTCATAAAATACTTTTTTTGTAAAATGACGAAGAAGTCTTCAAAAATAGCTATTTCCCTAAACTCCAGATCACTGGTGTTTTTTGCGGGGGGGGGGGGGGAGGCGGGGGGAGCGTTACTAGTCAGTTTTTATTTCTTTGTGACTTTCCTTGTCTGAAACGTCCTCATCTTGTCACCGTTCCTCACCCTGTTCATGACTGCTATACGTCTCTTACTTATCAAGGTCAGCTTGCACTCCACGCCGCAAAACGTGTAACAAAATCATTCAGTTGCATGTGCACCTGGGCTTGCCTTAACATATTTCATGATGACCAGAGGAACACTGAGACTTTCTAAATAATGTCCCAATTCCACTGTGCCAAAGACTTCTTTTTTATTTTGTTTTTATGAAATGTACTGGGGTGACATTGGTTAATAAAATTAGATAGGTTTCAGCTGTACAATTCTCTGCATCATCTGTATATTGTATTGTGTTCACCCCCTGACCCGAGTCAAGTCTCCTTCCATCGCTACGTATTCCCCTTTACCTTTTCTTACCTCCCCCACCGCCTTTTCCTTTGGTAATCACCATACTGTTGTCTGTGTCTAGGAGTTTTTTGTTTGTTTGTTTAATCCCTTCACCTTTTTCACTCATCCCCCAAGCCTCGCTCCCTGCTGAGAGCTGTCAGTCTGTTCTCTGTACCTATGAGTCTGTCTCTATTTTCCTTGTTAGGTCAGTTTGTTCCTCAGATTCCATGCATGAGTGAGATCACATGGTACTTGTTTTTCTCTGACTGGCTCATTTCACATAGCATAATGCTCTCCAGGCCATTCTATGCTGCTGTGAAAAATGAGATTTCCTTCTCTTTTATGGCCAAGTAGTATTCCATCGTGCAAATGTATCACAGATGGCGAAACTTCTTAAACAAGGAGTTTTCAACTCTACTATGGCTGGGAAAGTGAAATCTATATTTATCTTTAACTTAATTTACATTTGTAAAAGCAAGCTGTTTGCTTCCTTTCTCTTAAGGAAGAAATGTTTCCCACATGCTCTGAGGGCCTGAAAAGTGGCACAGAAGCACCAAGGCAGTGGAAAGAGAATAGATTTGGAATTGACCGGCGCCTGCTTTGCTATTCACCAGCTCTGGTAGGTAGATTGCTGGTCTCCTAGTGCACAGGTCCTTTTCTACTGAATGGGACTGCAATTCCTGCTGCCCAGATGGCGGGGAGTTTCACGTTAGATGAATGTAAGAGCATTTAGTACATCACTTGGCATGGGGGCAGCAAGCTTTCTCCATTTCTTCTTTTCTATCTTTTTCTTTTGACCCAAAGAATGTACTGTCTATGTAAGAATGGGTCACAGGGTTGTGGTTATGAGAAAACTTTGGGCAGAGACTTTAGCATTTTTTTTAATGCTGCCATTTATCTTACGGTGTAACTGACTACAGTGGTACCTCCATGCGTGTTCGTTTGATTTGGAACATGTGATGAGTACTGAAACCACTGAGTACAGAGCTGTTCATGAACTATCCTGAGACTCATGCGTTGACCTCTGTTTCATCACATGAGAGGGGCACCGAGTGGCAAGCAAGCAAGCAAGCAAGCAAGCACCAAGTTTTTCTCATCGAAATGCGATGAGTACAGGGTTTAATGAGTTCTGAAGCTGAATGAATACTGAGGTACGACTGTATATAGTTTACAAAAGAGTTCACAAACCCATATGCAGCCAATGTAATTTTCATCATTAATTATGTTGCCATAAAAATGAATATAGCAACTAATGAGCTATTATCTTCTGAAGCAAAGTGACATAATTTGAATATTCATAGCTAATGAAGCTCTCAGTGTCCTAGTTTTCCTAGTTTGTACTGGTAGTGGTTTCTAATGTTAGTAGACCAACAGAGAAGTAACTAATCTCACCCAATCGAATGAAAGAAAATTGTTTATTCGGTGGCCTCTATGAGCTAGGGACTGTGCTATGTGTTTCCTGCCTTCACATACATTTTTTAAATCCTCCCTAATAAAATATCCCAGATTCTTGGACCTCGCTGTCAAGAGAAGAATGAGATACGGCTGTGGCCCTTGCTGGCTTTTCTGTTTCATCACTGGGATCTTTAGCAGTTGTTATGGGAAACCTCTCCAAAAAGTCAAGCATGACAATTGGAAATGCTTCACACGTAATGTGCCTGTTTGCAGATAAGGTTACAGTTTGCTCCTCACACCCATTCTGAGAAGCGCAGGCCTGTACATTGCCTGCTTATTTATCCGGACTTCTACTTCCATGTTCATTATACAAAATCTGAATTTGCAGCAACTTCTAAAACATGGCTCTGCTCACAAAATACTAAACTTTTACAAGCTACCATTTCAACATAATTTTCTACTACTTTCCTACAAGTATGACAAATTTTGGAATTTAGCTGATTCACGTTCTGTGACTTGCTAACCAAAAAATGTGCCTGAATTCATCCATGTGCCTCCATTTTCTCTGCCACAGTTTGGATCAGTGTTATTTCTCACTGCCCTGCTACGATAGTGCGAGGTGTTTTGAGTGTTGATGATTTACCAGACACTGTTTTGGGTGCTAACTTGTTTTCCGGCATCCACTCTTGACCTCCTTGGAATCTTCACCCTGCAGCTGTTTCAGAGCTCATTCTGATCATATCATCCTCTTGCTTGGAACTCCTACTAGCCTTCCTCTGCCTTCAGCACAAAGTCCAGACTCCTCGTCATGACTCCCAAGGCTCTGCATGGTCTGGCCCTGCCCACCTTCCAGCCTTGCCTTGCTATGGTCAATCTTTCTCTAAGGAGCTATGCAGCGCTCTATCCTCCCGCAAGGCCCCTTGCATCCACCTGGATTGCTTGAATTTCTCTCCTTGCATTTAAAAAAAAATCCTCACCTGAGGATATGGTTATTAATTTTAGAGAGAGAAGAAGTGGAGGGATGTGAAAAGAGAGAGAGAGGAACATGAATGTTAGAGAGAAAGATTGATTGTTTGCCTGTTATATGTACACCAACAGGGGATTGAACCTGCAACCTAGGTATGTCTCCTCTCCAGGAATCCAACTCAACCTTTTGGTGCATGGGACAATGCTCCAACAGACTGAGCCACCTGGCCAGCGTTGTCCTTGCATTTTTGTATTATAAGTTTCATTCTGAAGTGTTAGCAGTCACACTTAGTCTCAAACATCACTGACTCTTTTTTTTTCTTTGCTTTCTTCCTACCTCCCTGATTCTTCTTTTCCATTTCCTTGTGGGCTTCTTTCTCCCTTCCTGTCGTACATCAGAGATCTACACCGGCTTCTGACCTCCCTGATCCCTTACCTACCCATTCTCAATTCATAAGCTCTACCTTGGTTAAGCAAACCTATGGCTTAAACTAATGCTGCAAATCTCATTCTCAAACTTCATGATGGGGTTTATATTCTTATATTGAGCTGACTTCTAGATGTCTCTTCTACAAATGTGCACAAAGACGAAAAATTCAGCATGTCTGAAACTGTGTCCATTATCTTCCTTTGAAAGCTGCCACCTGATCCTGTATTTCCACAGAAACTCTTTGTTCATCCACCTGGTCATCTGTACCTAAACCCTGAGGTCATCCTTACCTTTCCCTTTTGCTTACCGGGTCTTTGCATCAGGTCATATAATCTTTAAATTGTCTCTTAGATCTGTTTTGTCTTCTCCATTCCTATTATCTTTGACCTGGTTTAGACATCTATCATCTTTCATCTGAAATATTGCAAAAATTATCCAAATGTTGTTTTTACTCCAGCTCATTCTCCATACCACCCCTAGCAGGAAGAATCAAATCACAGGGCTCAACTCAGTGTGATCAATACCTCTGAGAGGCAGGAGCACCTCAACAAACTAGAAGTGACATTGATAGACTGTAGGGACTTGGTCACATAAATTCCTGCATCCTTGTCCTGGCTACTTCACAGAACCCTGCAATTTCTATGATGAAAATGGCATCAGCAGTGGAAAAATCAGCAAGGAAAGAAACTGTCACTGTCACCTTCCTACGACAACATCATGGACACTATGATTATAAATTGGGCCCAAGTTAAACTTTATATACATATTATTTAGTCTATTCATTTGTCTGAAAGTGACCTTCCAGGCAGGAGCAAGTTTTTTCCTGATTCACACCTCCTCCACAGAACTCAGCTCCTCTTTGGGATCCAACCCCACTGGGGGTGCAGCATCGATGGGATTGTCAATCTGATGCCCTGCCCTCTCTCACGAAGGGGTGGCTGTTTGACTCAAGCAAGGCCAATGAACTTTCCACGGGGACTTTGACTCTTGAAAAATGACGTAAGAATGGAACAAAACTTTGGAGGCTCATTTGCTTCCTTGCTGGTGTCTATGTGAGACAGTGGAGTATAGTCTCTTCAACCAAACCCCACATGCCACGCTGATTCTGTCCTGTGCACACTGTTTCCAAGCCTAGATCCGCAGCCTCTAGCCCTCTATCCATTCTGTGAGCCGCTAAAAATCTTACCAGTGAATTCTTCCCATTTTCCTTCTTCTTCCTCCTTCCTCTTCCCTTCTTCCATCTTTGACTTAAATTATCCAAAGTGAGTTTCATTTGCTTTAAATCATAGAACCCCAACTGATGACAAAATAATTTCATTAAAACCTTTCATTTTAGAGATAGGCAAATTGAGGTCTATCTGTAATTTGTCTCAGGTCAGATGGGGAGTTAATGGCAGAATGTGGACTCAAAGGGTGTCTCATAATTCCTAGTCTAGCATTCTTTGTAGCCTCATGGTTCAAGAATGATCCCTAGACTTATAATTCCTTGATTTGAATACTTGGTTCTACCATGTATTTATCTGTGAATTTTGGGTAAATCTAATTTTTCCTGCCTCAGTTTTCTCACTCTTAATAATAAGGTAATAATGGCACCTACCCTATAGGGTTGTTGTATAGGTTAAATTGTTTAATACTGCACATAAAAAGTATGAGTGTACAGTACCTGGCACATAGCAAGAGATATAAATGTTGGTAATTACTCTTGTTACTATTTCTACTGAACCCAGTGGCCACTTAGGAATATTGCTGTTGTTTTGCCAACACTAGTAAAGAATATTTTAATTGCATGATCCAAATTTTTCTTAATTAAGGAAGCCTAGTTCAGACATCCAAACAGCCTCCCTGGCAGTTCACCAGGAAGAAAAGGGTGCTAGAATAAATTATCAGCTATCAAGAATAAACCTCTTTCTTTTTTTAATCTGAAAAAAGAAATCTCTTTTCACTTTGAAAAAAAAAATCTTTAAAAAGGACTGTTATTTTCTTCTTTTTTTCTTTTTGACCAACAAAGTGGACATCAAAGTACAGAGTGTTTGACAAGAGGACCAGTTGGTTCCATTCAGGGGCACATTATGAATTGTTCGTTTTTGACAGGGCGAACAATTCATTCCATTTTGTTTATGTAGCACCTCCTGAAGGTCCATTTCTAAGTGGTTCACAAAAGGCTTGTTCTCACTGGAACACACTTGTCCTTCAAGGGGTCCCAGGGACAGAGGATTGTGTGTGCAAATAAAATAAACTCACCCTGAAGGCCAGTAATTTAGATTAATAAAGAGCTATGTTTATACAACCCCATTAACAAAATTCTACATGGCAAGTTGAACCCAAGCTTCTCAGGCCGCATTGCCATTTCTAAACAAGATTTGATGGAGTATGTCAAGTTCGCGGGTATACAAAATAAGGAGAAAGACTTTTTACAGTCCTCAGACCCCTGAGATGAATTCTGGGATGCCCATTTCTCTGGAGGCCACTTAGAAGTTGAAACAGCTTGAATCTGGAAGATTCTGTATCTGTAGGAATTAACTCAGTTGCTTCTATCCATCCATTCATTCATGAGCTTTTGCTTATATCCAGCTCCTGCAATAGAGCCAGGAAAAAAGCATTTCAGGGATGAGAGACACCTACATTACTTGTAAAATACCCAGTAGCTTTTATCTGGATCCTCATTGAAAACATGTGAGACAGGTAAGGCTTAGTTTAATTCTCTTTATTTTCCAAAAGAATGGGGACCCACAGCAGTTATAAGACTTGCCCAAAGGAAAGAAAGCTCTTGTTTACTGGGTACGTATTAGATCCCTGACATAACGGGAGGGCTTTCTGCATTCATAATTTCATTGCATTGTCTAGGGAATACTGTGAAATGTGTGTGTCCCTTGATAGATGGGGAAACAGAAGCACAGAAAAGTTACAGATGGCTGATGTCAGCCGGAAGTGGGAAGCTGAAAAGTCTCTGGTCTTCCTACGACCTCCTGCTGCCTCCCCTAAGACCACCCAGGGGCATGGTCCTCACCCTCCGCCAACCTAGTCTCTCCACAACATCCTGGCTTCTTCCCCTTTTCTTCCAAAGTTTCAATAAGAAGGGTTAGAAAGGAAAACCACAGTGTCAACACAAATAGCCGAGGAAGGGCCAGGGTGGGAGAAGGGTCCGAGGGAGTGTGTGGGTGTGTGAAGATAACGTTTTCCACGAGGGCTGGGCAGCCTGGGGAGTGTGTGCCTCCCCCAGGGCTGCCTGTCCCCTGGGGTGTCCTGACCAGTGGTTGACAGCCTTTCCCTCCTCATGGCCACCCCGACTCACCAGCGATGGGGACTTTCTGCTCCAAGAGGACTTTGCAAACTCCTCCTGGAAACACTGTATGTCAGTATTCCCTTTTTGTTTTGTCTGCCTAATGGCCCCTCCTGACTTCCATTCCCATTTCCACAGAGGTGAGCCCCCATCTGCGCTTCATGCCCAGGCTCTGTCCTGAGAATCACCTTTCCAGGTCTAGCAGGTGCCTGGTGCTTGGCCTTCTGTATCAAAATACCTCTTGGACCTTCTATCCCATAATAGCAACATGCTAGTGTCTTCTGGTCATAATGGAGGAAGATGGTGATTAATTTACTTATTCCAACATCTTTTCTTTTTTCTGAGTGCATACTTGAGTATCAGGCCATGTGCTAACTGCTAGCATAGAAAACGGAAAATTAACTACTAATCTCCGTGAAGTTTCTAGTCCATGATGGTGTGTGGGTGTGTGGCTACGGGTGAAATCAGTCAGACTTTTCTTTGCATAGTCTTTATTCCTTCACTGTAACTCTGCTTTCATCTGTGTGTTGTGTGGTGGTTTCCACACCTTCATCACCTCCTTTTGAGTCTGAGCTCCCAGACACTTTCATATCCATCTCTGCGGCCCTCTGGGCTCCAGGAGGCGCTCACCCAGTGTTGCTTGAATACATCACTGAGTTTAGAGGCCAAGGTGTGGATGATAGAAAACCCATCTCTCCCTAACCGCTAGCGTGGAACAACCTATCCCCTTACTAACTATACTGCTGGTGGTATGGCTTTAACCTTAGGTGTATTTTAAGCATGCTGTGAATTTGAAACCAGTCCTTGGAAAAAAGGAAGAATGGATAACATATTTTAAGGGTTTATCCTTATGAAAGGCACAGTCTGAACACTCTGTATAATCTAATTTCATTTTCCCATAGATCCCAGGAAGTGGTATTATTATCCTTGCTTTATAGATAACGATATTGAAGTTTACAGAGGTTAAGATGCTTCCCAACGGGCATACAGCTGGTATGCAGTAAAACTGGAGTTTGAACTCTGCTCTACAGTACTTTTTTCAGAGCCCGCCCTATGATATTTTGTGTTCCTTAAACGGTGAAATATATATCTGGCCCAGGAGTCAATCATTTAATGTCATTCAATTTTACACCATCCCAGGTCCCCCCAAAACACTTGAACTGTCATTGGCAAAGGAAATCTCAGATCTGTAAGATGTGAGTTTATTTCTACATTTTTCAATGTGCAGGAAATGAATTTCCCCCCCAAATGAGGCAGAATTTTCGGCTCTTTCTGGCAGAACTGTGGGCCAGTTGGGATGGCGCTGATCCGTGAGCATCCACGGGATGTCAGTTCTGTCCACAAGCTCCTATCTGTCTGTGGCCCCCATCAATAAAGCCCTTTAAGCAGATCTGTACATTTGGGGGCCGGCTGGCGAGGCACGTGCCACGAAGCACCCTCGCCCCAATAATCAAACTCTTGTAAGCTGCATTGAATGAGATTCTTTCTCCCAGGAGAAGTGTATGTTTGTTTGTTGGCAGGGCCCTAATGACTTAAAGAAAAATGCCGGAAAGCAGGACAGCGCTCTTCCCTGAAAGGAACATTGGCCCTTTGTTCCAGAAAGGCATTGCAGAATGGCTTCTGAGTAAGTCCTTGGGATTCCTCATGGTTGCTATGCCTTTGTGAGCTCCTGGCATTGAAGAACCGAGGGTTTTCTTTTGCTTTTCTTCTCCCCAGTGAATCCAACATTGTACTGAACACACTCTCCCTCGATTTCGATAAAAGCAACAACTCACAAGGCCAACTGGAGTAGAAAGATTAGGACCAGGAATTGAATTCACTATCGTTGTAGGCAGTTGAGAGTTAAAGGGTTAGAAAAGTTGGTATGGAGGTTGGAGCCCCCGTATTTTCTTACTTTCTCTTTCTTCAGGAATAGCATTGATGTTTGTTTTAGTGACTGTGATGCTACTCAGAAGCACAGTGCTTAGAAATATTGCCCATGGCACCTATACACAGTCTACCTTTTGATTTTCTTTTTCTATCTTTTAAAAAAAATATTGTAAGTTTTTATTCCCCGTGCTTTTCTTAACAGGCCTGTGGGCCTGTCTTTGAGAGAGGCAAAGTAGTACATGGTCTCAGGGTGGATGGGGGCGGTACAAACCCAGCTTCTTTATCATTTCTCCTTGTGATGTAAGGGAGTTCTTCATCTCTCTGAACCGCACTTGCCTCTTTCTGCAAAATGGGAAAATTGTGGCTATTTAGCCTGCATGGTTGGGAAGAGGACGAAATCAGACAAGGTGAGGTGCCTCGCATAGTCACAGCACAGGTGCCTAACGAGCATCTGCCTCCCACCTCCCTCACCTACCTTGAAAGGTAAGGACCTTGAGTGGCAAAGAAGTTACCAGACACAGTGTATTAGTTTTGCTGGAGCTGCCACAAAAAGGCACCCCAGACTGGGTGGTGGCTAAAACAATAGAAATTTATTTCTTCACGTTCCTGGAGGTAGAAATCTGAGATCGAGGTGTTGGTGGGGTTGGCCTCTTCTGAGGCCTCCCTCCTTGGCTTATAGAGGCCCATCCTCTCCCTGTGTCCTTACATGGTCTTCTTGCTGTGTGTGTCTGTGTCCTAATCTCCTCTTATAAAGTCACTAGTCCTACTGAATCAGGGTTTATCCCACTGGCCTCATTATAACTTAGTTACCTCTTAGAGATCCTGTCTCCAAATACAGTTGCATTTTGAGGTCCTTGGGGGGTAGGACTTCAACACAGGAATTGTTGGGGGACAGGACTCAACTATAACACAAGAGATGCCCCATTGGTACCAGTGAAAACAGACAGTTGATTTCACATACAAAAGAGAGGTAGACCTCCTCATTCTTCCTTCTCCAAATTCTCTGAGTGAGCAGCATCCAAGCTGCCACTTGACTGTCCTCCCCCTCCCCAGTTTTTATTTGTCCTAAGTCCTGTCTTAAGTCTTATTATCCCATTGAGATGGAAAGCCCCCTGAGGCCAGAATGTTTGTATCATGTTGTGGTTCCCAGTTCCTGTTTCACCATGGTGGGTACCTGAGAAATGCTTAGAGTTGGTTCATTTGGTTCACCATGGATCCTGGGACCCACTGCGTGATGCCTGGACTGCAGGCATGTTCTCAGTCAATGTCCTTACGTTCCTTCAGCACACATGTATGGAGCATGTCCATACGATCTTTGCTCTTGAGGAGCTCACAGTCTACAGGGAAGATGGATAAATAAATGTCATTTCAGATTAAGAAACATGATTTCATCGGAAGGTGTTGGAGGTAGAGAGAGAGTTACAGGACTATAGATAGGAGGGAGCCGGAGCTTGGAAGGAGAAGCGCGGGGTCTGGGAAGGCTACAATACCAGAGTTTGGCCGTTGAAAGTGAGGGTCACAGGTCAGCATCATGACATCTCTTGGGGACTTGTTACCAATGCAGAATCTCAGGCTCAGTCTATGGACTCAGAACCTGCTCCATTCCTGGACTTGTAGTCAGGCATTGGAAACCAAAGTGTCCACACAGGATATAATGTCAACGAGTTCAATGGGTGAGTGTAAGAAAAGCCATAAGGCTCTTAGTCCACGTTTGATCTTCTCACCAGGGCTCTAGGAAGATTAATTACGGTTACTACCAGTACTGACCAGCAGCTGCTGCTCCAGTGTAACTGGTAGACCTGCTTTGTCTCCCCATAGCTGTTTTCCCCCTTTTCGTTTAATATTTCCAACACCCAGTGAGGGATTATCAGAGTCTCTATCTTGGCAGAGGAAAGAAACACACTGCAGAGAAGTGCCCTGCTGGAGGCCACTTGGCTGACAGTTCCGGAGTGGAGTCTCTCCTCCAGTCCTGGTCCTGGAGCCTGGGGAACTTCCTAGGTCACTTTACAGTGTCCAGCCGAAGCTGAGACGAATGCATTGGAGATGCTTAGGTGCAGAATATTGTAGAGAAGAGGGCCGCCTTCAGAGACCCGTGAGCCTGGTGACCAACTCTGGTTGTGATCCGAAGGGGGCTTTTGCTACTGAATGTGGGAAGAGGGGTGTATGAGAGGAAGGAAAGAGGAATCAGTTATTTCCCCCCTTTCCCTTGCATTCGGGCAGAGGGAGTATGGCATTCAGCATCTAGGGTGGTGGGGTGATACTCCTTCTCTGCAGCTTAGCAGAAAATAAGATGGCTTTCACAGAGCCATCCGAAGCACTTGGGCCTCTGGCTAGATCTCTGTAACTTTTTAGTCAGGTAACTGTGTGCAAGTCACCTACTTCTCTGAGAGACTTAATTTCCTCAGTAGTAGCGTGAAGAGACTAAATGGCACCCACAGTGGGACATATTCACAGGGCTCAAGGTCATGCTTAATGGTCATGGCTATGCTAGGCACAAAGTCGGGCCACCATAAAGGTTAATTGAGTGAGCCAGCACTTCTGAAAGCGTCTTGTGGATGGACTTGAATGAGCGGTACACACATGAGTAATCTCCATGGGCTGGGGCATCTGCCAGCTCACCCACAAATCTGTCCCCAAACTACCAGGCCTGGATGGTGGGTGCATTTCTGCAGGCGCAGAGGCCGGCTTTGCGAAGCGGAGCAAACAGCACCATCTATTCAGGTCTTGGGGCTCCTCTTGCCAGAGCCCACGAGGGCTTTGGATTCAGAGAGCTATTGAGGGGGATCCACAAAGACACGTTTTCTCCCCAGTGGCCTGGAGGGAAGACAGAGCAGCCAAGGCACAAGGAGAGGGTTGTTCCACATCAGCCAGGCAGCCGGCAAATTCTGTCGAAGCAGCTGAAGGAGAGAAGTCGTCAAAACACCCAGGAAAAAAAGGAGAGCTCTGGCGTGGGCAGCAGATAAAAGAGGAGGAGGCTGGCGAGCGAGGCACACAGGCCCCCTTCACTGGGCGCTGGCAGCCACGCTTTCGCCATTGTCCCGGCCCGTAGGCTGTGATGATGGAGACGTTCTTATTTGTCTTCGTAGAGAAAGGACGGATGTGAGAGGAAAGACAGTTTGGGTTGTGTGAGCAGTGACTGCCAAATGAAAGTCTTGGGTTGGTAAAACAGTGAGGCACACATTCAAACTGGCCCTTTGCTGCCGGTGGTAGAGAAGACGGGTGGGGAGGGGCCAAATCTTAGATCCGGCTCCCTCTGGGTGTTGTGGCCACTGCCCTTCTTGTCCAAGGCCAAACGGGAGGCCACAGACTTCCATGGGGACCCTGCTTCAACCCAGCCTCTGCCCCTGGGCCCTGAGGCTGGAGCTGCACCTCTCTCTCGGTGCCCACTCACGCCTCCCTGCCTTTGAATCAGAAGCACCCCTAGGTTTTCACTTTGGAGAGGCGAGTCTGTTTCAGGAGGAGGGGGTGGAGGAACAGGTGGGGTTGCTATCCTTTTTCAAGAAATTAGTGCCCTTATATTTTTCTGAGGTGTCCATCAGAAAGTTTTATGCATATATACATGTGCATGTTTTTCTTCTTTCCAGAAGCAATCATATTCCAAATAGGCCTCTGTCCCTTGTGCTTCAATTAATAAAGTAACAAAGAGTTTTTTATTATGGGCATGTACAAATCCGCTTCATTCCTTTTCACATCTGCAGAGCTTTCTATAAGTCATTTAGCTAGTCTTGTATTATCTTCAGGAATTTTCAGTGAAAGCATTGCATCAATAAATATCGATATATATATATATATATATATATGTGTGTGTGTGTGTGTGTGTGTGTGTGTCTTTGAAAATCTATCCACACAGTAAATTTCAGCAAGCACAGGAGTTGCTGGGTTAAATAGCTGTGCATTTTTAATTTTCTTTAAAAAGGTATATTGCTGAATTGTCCTACAAGGAGAGTGCCTTTAATGGTACATAGCAGTTTTTCCATACACTCACCAACACTGGGCATTATCCAATTAGAAAAGATTCACTGATATGGTAAGTGAAAACTGATGTCTCCTCATTTTAATGTACACTTCTTTAAATGAGTTATCTTTGGTATTGTTTATGTGTGTTAACCATTTGAATTTATTCTTTTTTAAAGCGACTGCATCTATCTTTGCTCTCTTTGTGTTGGAGTTTGTATCTAATTTTTATTGATTTTTAATCACAGACTGGGCTAGGCTGCCTTAAGATGGTGCCTGATGGTCCTCACTTTCTGATGTTCATGACCTTGTTGTCACCCTGTGCCCTGGAATATGGGCCAGACGCACTGACTCCCTGCGGTGACGACAGCACAATAGAAGAGATGGAGTCTCACCTCTGATACTAGGTTGTAAACAGACCAAGCCTCCTCCTTGGATGCTCTTCTTCCTCACTTGCTGGCGCACTGTCCCTACTTCTTTCTCTATTGGATCCCAGCTGCAAGTGAGGAAGTCTGAGTTACGCTGGGGGTCCTGTGCAGAGGAAGACCCTGGGGAATGAGAGGCAACGTGGGGGCATCTCAGGAAACCCAGCTGACAAGCAGCACCACTGCCTACCATGTGAGGGGGCCGTCCTGGGGGGAGACCCTGTACCCCAGTCAAATCTTTGGATGACGCAGCCCCAGTGGGCAGTTTGACTGCAATCTCATGAGGGACTCTGCACCACCCAGTCTGTGATCCTTGTTTGGCAGCCCTGGGAAACTAATACCAGGGCAGAGTGCTTAATTCTTAGGGCATATCACCTCCTACACCTATATTATTTTGGAAGTACTTAAAAATACTTTGGTGTCATTCAAATTCTTTGAAATGCTTACTGTACTCACTAGATAATATCACTTCAAATAGGTATGCCAGAGTGAATTTGCCTCTTCCTTTCCAATTGGACGTTTGGATGGTTTCAATTGCCTTGAGTTTTTAATAACTGTGTAACGAATATCTGTGTTATGGAAATCTTCTCATTTCTCTTCTAGGTTCCTAGATGAAGAATTATTTGGTTTAGAAGTACAAATATTTTTAAGACTTCCTAAATTAAATGAAATAAACACATGCAGTACATTTCCCCAAATAAACAAAATCAAAGAGGAGAGGCTTTATTCAAATCAAGATATAACAGAGTCATTGCAAACTATACATATTTATAAAAAAAAAAGATTAGGATTTTTTGGGTCTGTATTTGCAATTGTAATCTCTTTGATACAGTGTTGAGAAACCCAGAAAAGAAGGGAAGTCGGACAAGTCTGCAGTCAATCCCTGACTGTCTCCTCCTGCTCCATGTGTGGCCTTAGGCAAGTCAATTAACCAGCCCAGACCTCAGGTTCCTTATGATGTTGTTGTGGGAATTAAACAAGTGGATGTGAAATGCATAAGACCATCCAGATACACACATTTTAAAAAGAGAGTAAACGCATTTTGCCAGGGCAAAGACCTACCTGCCCGAAGTTACTAACACTCCCAGGATATGGAAAGTAAGTTTTGGATACTGGCTGAAATAAAACTCTTACTTTAATTCAGTCAGCAAGACTTATTTTGAGATAGGCACTGTGCAAGATACTTTTATGTTTAATATTTTATATAATTCTCACAACTTTTCCAAATAGGTATTATTATCTTCATTTAACATATAAGGAAACTGGTTCTCAAAGAGGCTAGTTAGCTGGCCTTAGGGTCCCAGGGACACTAAATGGCTTAGCCAGGACTTGAACCCAGTTCTGCTCAATTCCAAGTCCTATGTTCTTTCCCTTTTCTCATTGCTTCATCAAATTAAGGCAAAATCCATGAGTGCAACATGCATTTTATTTATAGAGCTGTATACAAAATTTATTATTTATACTTTAGCTTTTTCTTTCTCCTCTTTGTGCAGATTTCCCCTTTCACACAGAATCTCTCTGTCCATGGGCTGAGGTCGAGTAAGCCAGGCAGAAGCTAGAGTGATTTAGCTTTGTGCTCCTAAGGCTCCAGAATAGCTGGTTATAAATTTCTTCCCATCCCTTCCCCCTGAGCCCTCTTTGGAAAATAAAAGAATTGCAACGTGATCCTGCCTCTTGCTCTTTGATGCGCATTGCATTCTTTTTGGATTAAGGGTGTCTAGTTTCCTCGGGAGGAATGAAATATGGCCATCTAAGTGAGGAGAGGACGGGCCCCTTCAGTAACCTCCTTAATGGGAGTTTTTATGGGATGTATTTTCACCTCATTGAGCTTTTTATTTCACTAAGATTCTTTCATCCACCCAAGCAGGTGAAGAAAATGGAAAAATGATGGCAGAGAAAAGAAGAGCTTTAGGAACTTGAAAAGAAAGAGAAAGCCACAAGAAGCTGTCCCATATTTGTTTACGTACACAGTCTAACAAGCCAACAGATCAGTAATAAAAGGGTAAAAATTTTTATTCTTGGTTAGTAGTGTGGCTTGTAAAATAGGTCATTTATTAAGAGAACTGGCCAACTTATTCAGCTATTCATTTCATTTTTCATTTATGTATCACTATTCTTTCATTCAAAAGTTTGAGCATCTATATTAGAGGTCTTGTCTTTAACATGAGCAGAACCTGTATTTTACCAGTTAATCTGAAATGTTTTTTTTTAAATCTTCACCTGAGGACATGCTTATTGATTTTAGAGAGAGGAGACAGAAGGGAAAGAGAGAAGGAGAGTAACAGCAACGTGAGAGAGAAACATCGACTGGTTGCCTCTCACGCACTCCCTGACTGGGGATTGAACCAGCAACCTTTTGGTTTTCAGAACAATGCTCTAACCAACTGAGCCACGCCAGCCAGGGCTAATCCAAAAGATTTTTAAAGAAGGTAATGGTTTAAAGAAATCCATGTATAATGAAAATTTTTTTTGTTTGATTCAAAACTGAGATCTGTATATTCATTCATTTATCTTCTGAAATAAGGCATTTGTGTATTGGTTTACATCTTTCTTGCAAAAAAAAACCAAGTGCCAGGTTCATGATGCATCCTCTATGTTTCCAGTTCTGGATTCTTTAAAGTGGATCAGGAGCTTAGAGATACTTTTGAAGCAATTTGATTTTAGATTTCTAACTTTTTACAACATTTTTCCTCCAATATTTATGGTTGTTTTGCTCGTAATTAGTTCAACAAAGAATTTTGAAAACCAACTCAACTTCATCCAATTTTCCCAAAGCATTCAACTTCAGATTTCATAGAAACAATAATTTTTTAATATTCAGATTCTACAGGTATACAGATTATTTAATTAACCTATATGCATATACTATTAGCTACATCTGAGGGCTTGTGCTGCACCAGATGCTGCGTTTAGTGCTTGAACTGAATTCACTTATTAATCATGACTACTAGCCTTTAAGGCCAGTAATATCTCCATTTCCCAGGGCAGAAAATGACACAAACTGGTGTGAGAAAAACATACTGGAGGCTCTTGATGAGACATAACTTCATGGACGGCTCCGGAAGTGTGGAGTAGAATAGCACGCAGCCCACGAGCCTTAGCCCTCGTCGGGTAGGACAGCTCCAGGGTTTTCCGCACAGACTCCCAGAGTTGCCCAGAGGGACTGACTCCCAGGGGCCCACAGGAGCAACCTGCCCAATAACACATCTTCATCAGCTGCATTCTCTTCTTTCTCACTTCCTTACTCCCCTGCTGGTATTTTCTGGTGAGACGCAGCTACCTAATTGGCAAGGTCCATCGCAAATTGATAGTGAATGGCCCCTTACTGAAAATTACTATGAATTTCATGATGATGACAGCAGAGCATTAAACCAAGCACAAGACCCTTCTGAACATAGGCCCTGAGTAGCTGCACGGGTTGTGAGCCCACAAAGCCGGTCCTGGTGCCGGCACTCCCAATTCAATTACAGGCCCTGACCTGGGACTTGGATCTGGCGCTCCCACCCTCAGACACAGAGATATTCCACAAATATCTCACCATAAAGACAACTGCATTTTTATCAATTAAATGCCTCATCTACCTTTATAATATTATTTTATATTTTTGGCTATGTATTCTTGCTTGCTTCTACATAGCAATGATTTTGTGATATTTTCTATAAGGAAAATGGAAATATAATTCAGTGTTTCTTGTAACATGATCGTGCGGAGTTTTTTCTTTTTTAAAGCACTGATATCTTAGAAAAGTCTCACCTTCATATTCCATTATTAACACTGCCTTGTGAATTTTCAGTATTGTTTTCAAGTTTTGGAGAAACCTCATCAGTGTCCTATAACATGAGCAATGATTTCAGGACAGATTTCAGACAGTGTCAGATTTCAGGACACTCCCTGTGCACTGGCTAATCTTAAAGGCTATTTTTATTAATTTTCCAATGCTGCTGTAACAACTACCACAGATTCGATGCCTTAAAACCACGTGGACTTACTATCTGACCATTCTTTGGGTCAGAAGTTCAATACAGATATCCCTGTAGTGAAATCGAGGTGTCAGCAGGGCTGCGTTCACTTCCGGAAGCTCCAGAGGAGAATCCGTTCTCTTGCCTTTTCCAGCTTCTAAAGGCCACTCACAATTCTTGAATGGCAGCCCCTTCCTCTGTCTATAAAGCTCAAAATGTTCTGTAGTCAAATTTTCCTCTGAAAACCTCCTCCTTGCACTTTTAAGAATTTAGGTGGTTACATTGGAACCGCCCAGAAAATCCAGGATAATCTCCCCATCTCAAGGTCTGTGCCCTTAATCACACCTGCAAAGTCTCCCTTTGCTGTACCAGCTGACGTTGTCACAAGTTCCAGGGATCAGGAAGTAGGCATCTTTAAAAAAATTTGTATTGTTCTTTATATTTATTTTTTAAAAAAGATTTTATTTATTTTATTTTTAGAGAGGAGAAGAGAAAGGAGAAAGAGAGGGAGAGAAACATCAATGTGTGGTTGCCTCTTGAGTGCCCCTACTGGGGACCTGGCCCATAATTCAGGCATATGTCCTGACTGGGAATCGAACCAGTGACTCCTTGGCTGGCACTCAATCCACTGAGCCATGACAGCCAGAGCCAGGAAGTAGGCAGCTTTTGTGGGAGGGTGAGCTCTCCCTATCATACTCTTTCCACTGATGACATTATTAACAGATTGGTCCCCCAGGTCTTATTTAGTGGTGTATTATTATTTTTTTTGTCAATGTCAGTTAAATCAGTAAGAAACTGAAGTATTTACCCAATGTGTTTGTAAGATTCACTCCTCTTCAGTAATTGGACAATAAAGTTATCTGAGAGCCTCTTCATTACTCTATTCATTTTTTTTTTCTTTCTCTTAGTGAATTACTGCTTTGGCATGGTCTGATACTTTGCTGGCAATTTACTTCTTTTTTAAAAATTATATTTTATTGATTATGCTATAACAGTTGTCTCATTTTTTTGCCCTATGCCTTGCTCTCCACCACTCCCTCAGGCAATCCCTACACTGTTGTCCATGTCCACGGGTTATGCATATATATTCTTTGGCTACTCTATTCCCTACGCTGTGCTTTACATCCCCATGACTCTTCTGTAACTACCAATTTGTATTTCTTAATCCCCTCACCATTTTCACCCATCCCCCTGACACCCCGCCCATCAGACAAGTATCAAAGTGTTCTCTGTATTTATAATTCTGTTCTGCTTGTTTATTTTGTTTTTTTTATATTCGATAGTTGATAGATATATATTTATTGCCATTTTATTGTTCATTTTTTTTTATCTTCATCTTCTTTTTAAAGAAGGCCCTTTAACATTTCATATAATACTGGTTTGGTGATGATGAACTTTAGCTTTTCCTTGTCTGGGAAGTTCTTTAGCTGTCTTTCAGTTCTAAATGATAGCCTTGCTGGTTAGAGTAATCTTTGTTGTAGGTCCTTGCTTTTCATCACTTTAAATATTTCTTGCCAATTCCTTCTAGCCTGCAAAGTATCTTTTGAGAAATCATCTGACAATCTTATGGGAGCTCCCTTGTAAGACACTAACCACTTTTCTCTTGCTCTTTTTAAGATTCTCTCTTTGTATTTAACCTTTGGTATTTTAATATGAGGTGTTTTAGTGCAGGCCTCTTTGGGTTCATCTTGTTTGGGACTCTCTGTGCTTCCTGGACCTGTATGTCAATTTCCTTCACCAAGTTAGGAAAGTTTCCTGTCATTATTTTTTAACTAGATTTCCAGTTTGTTGCTCTCTCTTCTCCTTCCAGCACCCCCATGATGCAAATGTTGGTACACCTGAAGTTGTCCCAGAGGCTCCTTACACTGTCCTCAAATATATTTTTTTGGATTCTTTTTGCCACTTGCTGTTATGATTGTTTGTTTTTTGTTTCCTTATATTCCAAATTGCTCATTTGATTCTTGGCTTCATCTACTCTACTGTTGATTCCCTGTGAATTGTTCATTATTTCAATTAGTATTCCTCATTTATGACTGGATATTTTATGCTGTTGAGGTTCTCATTAAGTTCATTGAGCATCCTTATAACCAGCGATTTGAACTCTACATCTAGTAGATTGCTTGTCTCTATTTTGTTCAGTTATTTTTCTGGAATTTGTTCTGTTCTTTCTTTTGGGCCATGTTTCTTTGTCTCTTCATTTTAGTAGCCTCCCTGTGTCTGTTTCTATGTATTAAGTAGAGTTGCTATATCTCCCGGGATTGGTAGAGTGGCCTAATGTAGTAGATATCATGTAGGATACAGTGGCTCAGCCTCCCCTATTACCCAAGCTGCTACTCAAGGTGTGCCCACTCTGCTGGCTGTGTACACTCTTTTGTTGTAGTTGAGCTTTGATTGCTGTTGGCATACCCAAGGTCAGCCACCACCTGTGTTCTGTCCAAGGTTACACAGCATAAGCTACAAAGTGATATCCAGATGCCTGCTACTTGTGTTGGGCTTGGAGGTGCCCAGGTGAAGCCAGGATGTGAACCAACGCTGGCTGCTGCTAGTATCAGGCCTGGGGCAACTTAGTGAGAGGTACAAGGCTTGCTGAAGCCAGATGATTCTTGTTTGAGAGAATTTAGGAAAATCTGAAGCATGGGCCAAGACAAGCCATTTGCATGGAAAAGCCACTAGAAAAAGTTTGGGTGGGCCTGAAAGTTGAGTGGGGCAGGCAGCACTTCAGGGAAACACCAGGGTGGGCAAACAGTGAGTCAGGTTGATGGAGTCTCCATATAGTGCCTGCCTGTGGGCTCTGTGGCTCTCTGCGGGGACAGCTCAGAAAAGGAACAATGGCCCCTACCAGCACTTCTGTCTGGAAAAAGCTGCCTCCAGCTCTCACCCTGGTGCTGGAGAATTCAGTTCCTCCCTGTAGTCTCTGATGCCTTTCAATCTGCTGCCCCCATGCTGAAGCTTAGAGGGAGTGAGTCTCAGTAAGTCTGTGCATGGGCCCTTTCAGAAGAACTGCCTGGGACTCCAGAAGTTTCTGTACTCCACAGCCTCAATCCCCACTGGTTTTACAGCCAGAAGTTATGGAGGCTTCTCTTCCTGGCACTGGAACCCTGGGCTGCGTGGCCTGGTGTGGAGTTGGGACACCTCACTCCTGAGCTATCCCTTCTTATTTTTATTCATTGGATGTAGTTGTGGGACCAGCTCATTTTGCATCTCTGCCCCTCCCAGCAGTCTTGATGTGGCTTCTTTTTTAATTCCATAGTTGTAGGACTTCTAGTCAGCTCAGTTTCTGATGGTTCTGAATGATGGTTGGTCTATAGTTTAGTTGTAATTTTGATGTGGTTGTGTGAGGAGGTGAGCTGTGTTTACCTGTGCCTCCTTCTTGACTGGAAGTCCAGCAATTTACTTCTTGAGGCCAGAATAATTTCTATTGATTTTATCACATTTCTATATTGCTCTTATTTCATATTCAATTTTTAAAACATAAACTTTTTATCTGTTATTTAATAGATAAAGATGACAAAGAGGTACCTTTCATTTCTGACTTGCTTGATTGACATAAAATGCTTTTTTTCTTCTGCAGATTAAGCGACACATTCCCAGCTCATATTTCCCAAATTTGTTCTGCAAATGGTGGCAACGTCAGCAGTGCCAGTGACAGGAAGGTAAGTGTTTCCTAGCTGGCTCCAGTTAATATGTTTTATTTTTGCAATTTTACAAGATTATGTGACCATTTGAACACAGTGCTAGAGCTCCTTTCTGGGGCCGGGAAGGGGCCTACTGCTTTCAGTTCTTAAGCTTAAAGAAAATATGTCTTGGGTGCTGTGGGGCTTGGGTGGAAGGGAACCCAATGCAGCCAGGAAGTGTCTGGAAAGACTTGGCAGAGGCAGCCAAGGCTTAAACCAAGTCCTGAAGGAAAAATGGAATTTAGCCAAGCACAGAAGGAAATGAAGGGTCTTCTAGGCAGAGTCATGACTTGCTTTTGCACTGAAGAATGAGAGGGAAAATGACAGTCACGCAATGTGGGTGGAAGAAGAGGAAGCGAGGGAGAGTGAGAAGGTTCGGCTGATGCGAGAGGTATGAGAAAGACCATGGTTTTTGTTCCAGGGGCAGGGAAGTCCCATCAAACAGCTACAAATAGAGATGACAGAGGATCTGTTTTGGAGTCACTTGGGTCCTTCCTTGAAGAGAAGTGGGTGGAGGAGCAAGAGTGACTACCGTCATTTTTTGTTTTCCCAACACCAGTTCATAGCCACTATCCCTCGAGAGCAGAGCCACCCAATAGAATATTTTGTGTTGATGAAAATATTTTATATATGCACTGTCCAATATGGCAGTACCAGCTACATGTGGCTATTGAGTGACTGAAATGTGACAAGTGTGACTGAATTAAAAATGTAATTTAATTTGAATTAAAAAATTAAACAGCCACACACATGGCAAGTGGCTACCATGTGGAATAGCACATCTCGAGACCTTCAGAGAAAGCCTGTGGGACAGTCAGACTCAATCGTGTAAACTTACTAAAAATTTTCAGTTTTCAAGGACTCATTCTAGGCATTGAGGAGAAGTTTAAACTTTACAAGACATAGTTACACTCCAATTTAATGGAACTGCGAGCAGGTTAAGGCTTTGTGTGAAAGGGATGAGTGGATATGGAGGAAATGTTCAGGATGTGCAACAACAACAAAAAGCAGCAAGGATAATATTCATCACGACATTGTTGTAAACCACGTAAATATGTGACTATCCAGCCTGATTAAGAAATTACATCCATGCAATGGTATAGCCCCCACCTAAGCCATGGAATGATATAAATAAGGCAGAAGTGTATTGATTTCAATAGAAAGATGTTAATGATATCGTGTCTGGTGGAAAAGCATATCTTAAAAGGGTTATAAAGTTTTAATGAAGGTATGCTTACAGAGAGATCTGGAAGTATATGCATAAAATACATATATCCATGGTGGCTATCTCTGAGTTTAAGGCAATTGCTTTATTTTTGTCTTCCTTTTTTAACCTTGTCAATATTATCAAATATTTTTCCACAGTGAGTGTGTATTTCTTTTATAACCATAAAAATCAGTAATCAGTAAGCATAACTTATCTAAAAATTCTTAGAAGAGTGAAGTGGATAGCAAGATCTATTGTATCGTATTTTACCATGAAAAATGTGCACTTTGTTGCCCACATTTTTTAGGGAAAAATAAGGATGAGTGCTATACGTGGGTAGTATTAATTCTCTATCTATATAAATGGTTTTAATTCTTTTTATTTATGCTTATGCATTAAAAGTGTAACTCTAGAAAGCAATAATGATGTCCATATGCAAAAGAATACCCTGGAATACAATAATCAGTTTGTTTTTAAGGATAAATAAATAAAAATTGAATTAAAAAATTAAAACAAAAGATTTTTTTTCCTGAAAGTTTGGGCCAAAAATGTGGGTGCACATTATACACAGCAAAATACAGTAGTTGAGAGAGAAGATACTCTCATAGGCAGGGAAGCCTTCTCACCAAAGATGAGTCTGGAAAGAAACGCAGGAAGGTAAAAGGGCAGAAGAAGTACACAGATATTTCTTGAGGAATTACTCAGTGCTGAGTGTTATCTCTTTTCAGTCTTTACCATGCCAACCATCATCGCCCCATTTTACAGATGAGGAAATTGAGAGGCTGATGGGTCAAATGACCCTATAGGTAAAAGTCAGAAATCTTGAAGACGCAGTTTAGGGATTTGAGCACTGGCCCCAATGCTTACCAGCTGTTGCTAGTTTTTGCTACTGGGTGAGTGTGATAACATGCTGGCTTCCATTCACATATTGATTTGTGTCATGACTGTGTTTCCATCTGTGCAATTGCTAGACTAGGAGCTTGCAGGATAGGGTTGTATGTGTCAGTTCACCAGTATCCACAGCTTTTAATGATTAACCTGGCACAAAATAGGTTCTGAATTACTATCGCTGACAGAGTGAAGATATATCAGGATCATAATTCCTGTTCATTTGGCTTCCCAGAGAGTTGGGAGAGACTCACGCAAGAGTTGGCCTTTCAGGGCTTTGTAAACGGTAGAATCATATACTCATGTCAGGAGTTTTGGTATCTGAATACTTTCCTCTATTAGCTTTTCTCAAGCCAAATAGCATTTTTTTTTTGAACTGCTGATGAGACTCCGGCAAAGGAGATTTAACCTAGAAATTCTTGGAATGTGGTGGAAAACCACAAAGCATTTATTTGCTCTCAAACTGGGTGCTTAAGAGACTTCTATGATTCCTAATGGAATGATCAGAGCTTATTAATGCATATTTTTCAAAATGTTTTTGAACCATCTCTTATTTTAGGCAAACTGTGAAACGAGTTGAGGCAAGTGAGGTGAGATCTGTGTGTTGTTAGTTGCATAATCAATCATCATCAACCTCTAACAGTGGTATTGGGAAATATTGATCTTTCTATTTTTGGGGTCAAGCTAAAGGAGACCGACTGTCTTTTGTAGAACTGGGTGAGGGTGCAAAAACAATGGGACACCTCCTGGCTTCCCACAGGACACTTTCCCAAACTGCTAATCCCATTCTGGAAAAGCTTATTTTTGTTTTGTGCTTTGACTTAGTGGCAAGAATATCATCTTTGTGTTGGGTGGACTGGGGATGTCGCCAAATGGACAGTGACCCCTGCAGCACTATTATGAATACTTCTATGTTTTTGTTGTGGCAAAGTAGGCAGATTCTGTTAAGCAAAACATATTGTGAAAACATGAACTGCATGTTTCACAGGTCTTTTGCTATAAAGGGTTGTTTTATAACCATTTGTAAAGTTTGTTGAAGTTTGTTATAACACAAGATCATTACACAGAGGCCCAGAGTCATAGAATGAAGGACTTACATGAATGTAATGATCGGTGGTTAAATGCTAACAAGGGACAAAAGACCTGTTGCCATGTCAAGCTCATGCACCTCAGTGGAGCTCCTACAGTTTCCTGTGTGATTGTGTGTGTGTGTGTGTTTTGTTTACTTTTTCAACATGCTCTAAGGCATGGTGGGATTTGTGATTTTGTATCTTTATTCTCAGGGAAAAATACCCCACAGTCTCCCATTGCTCTCTCCTTTGTCAGTTGTGAAAATGTGGATGTGATAGGGGGATGCGGGGGCAGTACTGGATCTCAGTAATTCGGAAGGCACGCAGCAGGACTGGGGTAACTGGGTCTGCTTGTCTGGGGCTGTGCATGGCCAGGAGGGCGAGCTATTGGGAACGCAGCCCTTGAAAGAGGTCGTCATGCGATAAAGACCTGACAAGAGGGCAGAGTCCTGGGAAGTGAGACATGATATTCCTCCCTCCATGACACCCAAAGGCTTCATTCAGGGTAGTCTCTAAAATCACCAGGTGTTTGGATTCTGTTTTGCAGGTGTGAAAGTGGGAAGGGAGGTTGATGGTACTAAAAGAGAATTGGGAGAAATCATAGGGGAAACCTTGGGTTCAAATGTATTTAATTCTGGAGGGGTGGAGGAGTTGAGTTAGCTTTACTTAAGTGTCAGAGATCCTAAGGGGCATATCAGTTACACTCTTTATAGTACTTTCACTTTTCATACTGATTTCATGTTCTGTCACAAAAACAAACAAAAAGTGTCAGGTCTCTGTGGCAGGGATTTCTTTTCTCATGTTACAAATAAGTAAACTGAAGGTTTTTTTTGATAAGTTAAGATGTATGTAGCAGATCTAGAACAATCACAAAAATCCTCAAAAATACAGTGAAGGAAATTATTAAAAAAATAAAAATGCAACATCAGAAAATATTCACTTAATGATAAGGAAAGCCATAAAGGAGGAATGGAGCAATAAAAAAAGGTGTGAGACACAGGAAGCAAAGTAAAATGTCAGGTGTAAATCTAACTATATCAATAATATCATCAATGAGACTAAATTAAACAATCCGATCAAAAGGCAGAGATTGTCAGACCGGATAAAAAATCTGACTAATATGCTGTCTATAAGCTACACATTTTGGATTCAAAGATGCGAGTAGATTGAAAGTAAAAGGATGGAAAAAGATATATCGCACACACGGGGACCACAAGAAAGCCCGAGTGTCCATCATAAAAAATAGACTTTAGAACACCAAGTGTTACTGGTGGTGTCGGGGCATATTTTATAGTTATAAAGTGTTGGTTCATCAGGAAGATACGACAATTATAAACACGTATATATCTAACAAGAGAGCGTCTAACGATGCGGAGTGTAAACTGACAGAGATGAAGAAATGATTCAAAGTGGTGGGTGGAGAATTCAATATCTCACCTTGCCCTGTATGGAGAGGTAGGCAGAAGATCACCGAGGAAATACCAGAAGCGAAGGCTCCTATAAATTAGTAGGCCTAACACGTGTCTGCAGGACACTCCACCGAATATCAGTGGATGACACACTTCTCAGTGCAGGACTGACTATATTCCAGCCCATAAAATACTTAATACACTTAAAGGAATAGAAATAATACAAAATATGTTCTTCACAATGAGGTGAAATTAGAAATCAATAAAAGAAAAACTTGAGAACTCACAAATATGTGGAAATTTAGTAAATCATGGAAGGATTAAAGAGTAAATCAAAAGGGAAGTTAGAAAAAACTTTGTGTGAACTAAAACAAAAACAAAACATATCAGATTTAGGGGATGCAACTAAAGCAGTGCTTAGAGGGACATTTATAGATGTAAATGCCAGTATTAAAAAAGGAGGACGATTTCAAATTAATAATATAAACTTCCACATTGACTGGATAAAGAAAAACAAACTAAAACAAAAGCGAGAAGAAAAAAAATAATGAGGATTAGTGTGGAAATTAATTATACACTAGAAAAACAATGAATATTAGTGAGGCCAAAAACTAGTTGTTTAAAACATTAACAAAATGGACAAATCTTTATTTAGATTGAACAAGAATCAGAAAGAGGGTATATTACTTCTGACATTATAGAAATAAAAAGTACCGTATGCCAAAAAATTAGATGACTTGCATGAAATGAACAAACCTAAAAAAAATACCAATTACTGAAACAGATTCCAGAAGAAGTAGATAATCTGAATAGACTTATAACAAGTAAAGAGATTGAATGGGTGATCAAAATACAACCCACAACTCAAAAACCAAGGGACTTTGCAGATGTGATGAAATTAAGTGGATCTTCAAATTGGAAGATTATCTTAGATATTCTGGGTGGGCCTCATATGTTATCACAAGAAAGAGGTAGAATTTATTTTTCAAAATGTAGCTCAGCTGCCATCTCCTCCAGGAAGGCTTCCTTGATATGCTCCAGTCCCAGCTTCCTGGTCCTTCTATCTAGAGAGAGGTTCACTCCCAACACTGCCAACTTGTGCTTTGCAATACTAACCCTATTACATGGAATTGAAGCTTCTTTGTCTACATTTTTTTCCTCTTTCTCACTGGACCCTAAGTTCCTGTGTCTTGGTTACCCTTGTATTGCCAATGCTCAGGAGAGAAGATCCACAAACCGAAATAATCATTGAGGGCTGCTTACATGAAGGAGTAACTGATCAGGGTGGTAATCAGGCGTATGTATTGATGACATGTAGAAGCCTCAAGCCTGTGTGAATCCTTGGTTGAGTTAGGTCCTTTCTTCAAAACCAGTTGCTTAAAAACTCATTGTCCAAAGTAAAAAACATGGTGCAGGTTTGTTCCGCCAAAGGTCAGCCCTCTGTGATTGCCAGGATTAAATCTGCACGTTTTTGAGTGAGATCACCTCCCTGTCTTCACCCTCCACTCCTGCCCAAGCCAATTGCTTATTATTTACTGTTACCTCCACCAGAGTCCCTTTCTCCCTCCTAGATCCTGCCACCTGTCATCCTAGGCATAAAGAAGAGCTCAAGTCTTGGGGAGAGGCCTACATTCTCTCTGAACCTCACGTCAAATCATACGGTTTCAGAAAACCCAGAAGCAGTTTGAAATTACAGTTAAGAGCCCGTGGAAAATAAATGACAGGAACAGCTGAAAACCCCGCCCCCACCATGTTCGACTCCCCTGTTTCCCCTCCTCGCCTCTTCAGCTCTTCGGCACAGAATGTGTTCACTGGGGATACGAAACCCGATCCTTGCACAAGAGTGCACACCACAGAGTGGAGCGTTGATTTGGTCCATCCATGGCCAGCAGCTGCTGTTGGGGGCAGGGTGGGGGTGGCAGGCACTTGAATTGCTCTCTGGAAGTCCTCAGGAGAGTTGCTGTTGGAGGGTCCTTGGGGGCTGCCCCCTCCTGTTTTGCGCAATCTATCTTTAGAGAATTGCAAGTTCATTTCTCAGAAAGGCCCCAGAGCTGAGATGACTTCTAAACGGACAAACCACTTCCTGCAATCTTTAACTGAATTGGGGCTGGGGGGTGTGGTTATTGGAGCGGGGGCTCCATTCAGACTTGTCCACCCTCATGTCTTTCCACAACCCACCCCTGGCTCTGGGCCAGGAGAGATGGGGCAGAGAGTGGGCGCTGGGGCATGCATGGGCCGGGGAGCGTCACAGCCAAAAGTGCATCCTGCTCAAGGCGCTGGCCACTTTGGGATTCTGGAAGAGGGTCAGGGCCCTGTTCTGATACCCCATGTTGGATTAGACCCCCCTGCACTTGATCTCTGAGAGACAGCTGGGGACAGTCCTTTCTGCTGCCATGCATCATTCCTCAGGCAGGGGACAGAAGAAAATGGCTGGAACCCATTTAAAAATGTCCCCAAGTCCTGAATGGGTGGCTCAGTTGGAATGTCATCCTGTGCACCAAAAGGTAGCAGGTTCAGTTCCCAGTCAGGCACACACCTAGGTTGCAGGTTAGGTCCCAGGTCAGGGCCTGTACAGGAGGCAACTGATTAGTGTTTTTCTTTCACATCAATCTCTCTCTCTTTCTCTCTCTCTCCCCCCACTGTCCCTTCCTTTCTCTCTAGAACTGATAAAGCATATCCTTGGATGAGGATAAAAAAAAAATTCTTCAAGTCTCCTCGTGGGTATCAGCACTGAAAAGGCCATCAAAAAGCAAAGATCCCAATAGGACACGTCTGAGCAGGTTGGTGCAGTGGGGAAAGAGAGACTTTGAGCATAAGCAGACCGAGGCTCAAATCTTGTCTTCACTACTTGGTATCTGTGTGGTCCTGGGCAGGGGTCAACTTCTCTGAACTCTAGTTGATTGCAAGTAACAACAGTGACTGCCCTGGAGAATTGTTAGGAGGTTTGCATGAGATAATGTACGTACAGTTCTTATTTCATTGCTTGGCACGTGCAACATGCTCCATAAATGCTACTTCTCATTCCTTGAAACATAAGGACAATAACTAAAGCTACTTTAGGGAGTTTGCCAAGTGCCAGTCCTCAGCACAACATCCATGATCTCACATGATATATTTTTATTGCAGCTTTTCAGTCTCTTGATGGGCAGGGGCGGTGTCTCGGTGAGATTCTGGCTTTTCCTACAAAGTCTTGTTTCTTCCTTTTCTGCTGTGCTTCTTCCCATTTCAGCTCTTTGATGCTTCTCCTTCAGGTTCCTGAAGCAATTCTCGTGTGGTACTAGGGTCTCCAGAGCTCCCCAATTATTGCCATACTGTTCTTCATTTGCTTGTCCCTCCTGCTTTCATAAAACATCAGTTTTTGCCCACATCAAAAAATGGCCCACATCAGTCAGGTGGCTGAGGGCTGATGAATTAGGTCCTTGCTGAAGTCTGGGAGGAAGGCTGCCAAATCAAGGAAAAAAATACAGGGCATCTAGTTAGATTAGGTAAATTTGTTATTTCAGGTAAATAACAAATACTTTTTAAGTATATGCATGTCCTAAATTATGCATGTGACATACTTATACTAAAAATTTATTTGCCGTTTATTTGAAATTCATATTTAACTGGGCAGCCCTTTCTTGAAGAAGATATTCGGTGGTGGAATCAGCTCTGGTCTTGAGTCAAAAGACCCCTGATTCAGTATGAGATTTGTCACCAGGTCTCTGTTCTCAGGAGAGTCACCTCCTCTGTCTGAGCCTCAGTGTCATTGTTTTAAGGTATAACAATCTTCCCATTCTACAATTTAGTGCAGTGCTCAGTTGATAACCAGTCACCTTGTATTGGTTATTACAATTTCCAGTCAATGTCTTCAGCAAGCCATTTAATTAAGCGATCTGTGCTGAGTGATGGAGAGAGAAGGATTCAGGAGACCCGACTGTGGCCTTTGGACTAATTGCAGTCAGGGTGGGGACTGTAGACAGGTAGACAATGGTCATGGATGAGTTTGCTTGGTGTGATAATAGGGTACTGGTTGAGGCTCGGGGAGACCTACCTGCTCAGCTCTGCCCTCTGGGACTTGGGGAAGCTCCGAAGGAGGTGTTGCTTCAGCTGGGTCTTGAAAAAGGAGTATAATTTTATGACCACCTGTTTTCTATGGAATCCCCTCTCTCCTTTTGTATAATTAAAAACTATACTTTTACCTGTTAACTATAATTCGGCTTAATGAACATTTCCAGTTGATTAGCATTCTGGAATTTCACTTGGGTTACTCATTTATGCCTCTATGTATCATAAATCTCATTTTATAGATGAGAACATTGAGGCTCAGAGGGGTCAAAGAAATTGCCTAAATCTCATAGCTTATAAGTTATGGAGTAAGAACCAGAGCTGTGGCTCCTAACTACCTATGAGTCTGTGAGTTCAGTACATTTTCCAGTACAGTTTGAAGACCAGAGCCAAGAAGACACAGGAGAATGAGGGTCTCGAAAGCATAAAACATAAAATACAACCAGAAAAGGCAGCTGGGTGTTGTCTTGGAGGTCTTTCTGAGGCAGCCTTCGAAGTTCAGATTCCACAGACCCCTTCCTGGAGCGTGGCAAGGTGGTGGCAGGTGCTGGTAGCTTTCATTGTGTGACGAAAGGTTACCTGATCACATCGGTGATTTGACCACAAAGTTCTTTGGTATTTTACTCTGAGCCAGGACCTTGGAAATGCACATTATAGATCCAGTTTCCAACCTGACCTTTTCTGAGCTCAGGACACCGATGGAGAAATCATTTACTGTGATTCAGAGTAAAGCTGTCAGCTGAGGTGTGGGCGGGAATCATACCCAGGGAGCTTCCTGGCCTTCCAAAGACAGGTGCCTGGTGTTCACCTTGCTCTGAGGGGACTGTTAACATGATAGTGATTGCTTTATTTTTCTTTTTGTCTTAGTGTTATTCTCCTGTCGTTTCCTCTCGTTTGGAAACACACATAGGTGTTACAAGTGCAAACACGCACACATTAAAACATGACGTATCGCATCAACATGGGAGAAATATATTTTTGACTTTGTGAGCATGAAACAATCATATTCCATGTGTCATGCAGGCAACTCTTTAACAGTATTTGCAAATGCACCAACAATTTATTAGCTCTCTTACTCATTGATTCCTGGCTTGGTTTATTCAACAAATAATGTGTGATCATCACCTATTATATGATGGGCTGTATGCTAGGTGCTGGAGGATGGGGCTAGTGATGGGTGAAATTCAAATAATCAACATTAAATCCCTGTAATAGTAGGGGCAGGTGGCATGGAAGGACCTGAGGCGTTGCAGTCCTACGTAGCTGAGCTTCAAACTGGGCTCTACCACGCATGAGCTGCATGTTCTTGGGGAATCCATTAACTCTGTGAGCCTCAGTCTTCTCATCTGTGAACCGGGGCTAGTGAGAACTATGTTATTAGTTTGTGTGGCAGCCTCGTGACGAATTGCAGATTAGCATTATACCTACTTTATAGATGACAACTGCTCAACATCACCCAACTAGTGAGGAGCAGGGTTGTGTGTTGAACCCTGGTCTTCAATTTCCAAGTGTAGTGTTCTTTTCCATTTCTTCTCACCTTATTTTTTAGCCCAAATAATTAGTTCATTACTGCCTCTGACCTATTCAGTAAACTGTTTCTTTGTTCCGGTAC
Source organism: Anoura caudifer (assembly GCA_004027475.1). NCBI lineage: Eukaryota > Metazoa > Chordata > Mammalia > Chiroptera > Phyllostomidae > Anoura > Anoura caudifer. The sequence continues at coordinate 62,669 of PVKU01003427.1, read as the reverse complement.
CATTATCAGCTACGAACAGGTGCGCATCTGTTTCAAATCATTTGTGAGGGGACATGGTGGCTGCTTTGTTCTGCTCTAGAAGTGATTGGGGGGATCAAATGAAACACTAAAGATGAAATCTTATTGTGGATGATAATTGCTGGCTTAATGGACATCTATAGTACAGTGTTTACAAATGCGTGCTCTGGAATCATGTTTTTTATCCGGAGGGCTTGATTTTATGTCCTCTTAAGGCTGAAATGTTTGAAGGAAGAAGAAAGCAATTCAATTCTGGGCAGAAGGGGGCACTCTCGCACTTTCTCTAGGTTGTCTTAATCAGGTCCAGGAAGGGGACAAAGTCTTGTCTCCACTGTCCTGTTTAATCTTTGGGTCACTTTGGGGGTGGTAGGTTACCTTGTGCCTGTTCTCTGGGACTGAGCATTTCATGAGTCCCCAAAATGCCAAGGGTCCGGGTCTAGGTTGATTTTACCAGTGGTCTCACAGGACATAATGAGTCCAGCATGACAACCAGGTGTCAGATGGTGCGCGTAGCGCCCGGGACCAAATTGCCACCTGATTTCTGCACCTGATTTCTGCATGATGTATGTGCCCTGCCATGGTGCACTGCAGTGGGGATATCCTTCTGCCAGGAATGAAAGAGATGGGGCTATGAGTTCCAGGAGATAAATTTTTAAGACCCCAACTGGATCAGCTAAGATAGCTAGTCTTAACGACACTGCTCCATGATGTGGATGGGTAGTTATGGGAATGGGTCCATTTAGCATCATCTCCCATCTTGCCATGAATATCGGAAGCCCTGAAGACAGGGATGAAAAATGAGGAAAACACATTTGGCATCTGGGGTTTCCAGACAGCATAGCTAGGCATCTCTGGAGAATAGTACAAAGAATTCCCCAGTGTTAATATAATATTTAACAAATTTTCTATCTATCTATCTATCAATCATCTATCTAATATTACTTCCTTAATTATTTGATAATTTATTTACAGACATGATGCCCTTTACCCCTTTAGTACCTCTGCGTGCATTTTCTAAAAACAAAGACACTCCTTCACACAGCCACCATCACAACTAGGAAATTAACATTAATATAAAACTATGACCTAATCTATAGACCTTGTTCATATTTGCCAGTGATCCTGACGACATGCTATACAGCCAGAGAAACCACGGGATCACACACTGAATCTATTTCTGTCTCTTTAGCCTCCTCTAATCTGGAACAGTTGTCAGTCTTTCTGTTTTTTACGACAATGACAGTTTAGAAAAGTACAGGTCAGACAGTTTGCAGAATGTTCCTCAGTCTAGTGTTCCCCACGTCTCCTTCTGATGAGACTCAGGTTATGCATTGTCGGCTGGAATGCCAACGAAGGGTTCCGATGCCTTGTATCAGAAGGCACATGTTGTCAATTTCTCCTGGTTTGGACTTTGCTTAAGGTGGTGGCTGCTAGCTTTCTCTATGGTACAATGACCGTCTTTTCCCTCTGTAATGAATAAATATCTTGTCAGAAGATATTTTATTATGTAAACATTCTGTGCCGCTTCACACATTAAGTCACTAGTTTTATCAAGCATTGATGATTCTTGTCTGACAACTATTGTTATAAGGATCAGCAAATGGTGGTTTTCTATTTATATCATTCTTTCTACATTCGTTAGCTTTCTACTGTAAGAAAGAGATGTTCCTTCTGCATTTATTTGCTTAAAAGACTGTTCCACAATCGTTCAAATCCTTGAGCACAAGTAATGTGAGATGGTAATCAGGTGACCAGGTGCTTGTAGTTTGTAAAGAATGTTGACATCTGGTGTCTCATTCGTTCTTCAGCTAGCTGGTGTAGAACTTAATGGGGATCTTCTATTATAAATGAGGACACTGAGGATCCAGAGAGGCCCCCCTCCGTCATCACATGTATCACACTGTAAGGTTAGGATGTGGTTTTGTGAGCTCCCTGAAGGTAGGGCAGATGTGTTAGTCACATGGAGATCTAAACACTCAGCCCAGTATGGAGTGAATGCTGGGTTGTTATATAAATGAATGAGGAATGAATGAATGAATGAATGAGTGAGTGAGTGAATGAATGAGCAAGCATTGTGTTTGCTTAAATTTGTCTTTTACCTTCTTTTCAATTCAGAGGGCTCTTTTCTTCCCTTGTTACTGCAAAGCCTAATGCTGGAACGTTCACTGGGAAGGCCAGGGCATTATTACACATTGGGTTCTAGATCTTTGCTGAAGAGTGTGAGAATGGGCCAGAAGTGGGTCTGAGGCCAAAGGGGAGATGGAGGCATGAACCAAATGGAAAGGGCACAGACAGTCCCGAAGACAGGCTCTTCTAATACCATCGGCTACAGGTCGGGCCAGGCCATAATCCCAGGGAGCAAGAACGGCAGGCAGGCTCCTCAGTTTGACCCCAGCCTAACGTCTAGGCGCCATCGCTCAGGAAGGACGAGAGGTTTCCTCCAGCTTCCAGTGGAAGTTGGTGGTTTTACAGTTTCCACCTGAACTCTGGTGAAGCCTGGGGCCCCTAAGCCTATTTGCTTGTTCAAGCCCTTAGCCACAAATGCAGCTCATTGTGGGGGACTGAGCGAAACAGAATCAAAGCCAAATAAAAATAATTCTGAACCATTACCGCGAATCTGAGTCCAGAGTATTATGGAGGCTGAGCAACCAACCAGGTTGCCTTAGGAGGAAGGACTGGCCTGGGTAAATGTTATTCCTGTGAGGTTTTTATTTTTAGCTTTTGCATGTATTGCGGGTGACTGGAAGGCCCAGATTCTGATTTTGTGACTGAAGACTCCATGTCTCCCTCTTCTAGGCCTTAGTTTTCTGTATATTTTACCTAAGTTATTAGATGCTATGAGGGCTTGAAAACTGTAGAGTTATAATAAGTGAAAGAGTCAGATCGGAGTAACGGAAGGTGTGGGAACTGGGTGCACTGGACCATCTGCCTGCTTCATGCCAAGAGCCCCTATAAAGCTCCAGCCGTGTTGAGATGCAGACCTGTTACTGCTGGTGGGTGGACCAAAAAGTCCATGATGCTTTTTTCTTTACTATGCATGGCTCTAATAGATAGTGCTTAGTTGTCTTTAACTTCATTCAATGCAATTTCATTAGATTATATCAGTGCGCATTTAAAAAAAAACATCAACATTGGTGAATTTTTGTGCAGCCATTTCAATATTGAAGATGGAAGAAAATGTGCAACATTTTTGGTATATTATGTTTTATTATTTCAAGAAAGATGAAAATGAAATGGAAACACAAAAAAAGATTTGTGCAGTGTGTGGAGAAGGTGCCGTGACTGATTGATGTATCAGAAGTGGTTTGTGAAGTTTCTTGGTACTACTGACATTTCGACCAAATAATTCTTTGCTGTGGGGCTGTCTTATGAGTTGGAAGATGTTTAGCAGCACCCCTGGCCTCTACCCACTAGAAACCAATAGTGGAAAATGGTCAACATATGCAAAATATCCAAATCAGTATAGTTTTGGTGAAAATAGAAAATGTATCCTTTATTTTACAGAAAAAACTCAATGGACTTTTTGGCCAACTCAATAATAATATCGGTGTTTTTTAAAGAGAAGCAAGAGCAACTTTTTTGTGTATGTGGTATATCCTGTTATTATATCAAAAAGTTTAAAAATCTGTCTGGTTCAAACAGACAGGTGTGTCCGTTGGGTTTAAACCCGTGGGCCACCTGCAAGGCCCTACCTGCTGTCAGGCCCAGGCCTTTTTAACGTCATCTCTACCTCCTCTCTCCATGCTCCCTCCGCTCCTGCTACCACGACCACTTTCCTGGTCCCTTGAAATTACTGGCAACAGTCCTGCCTTAAGCCTTTGGTTTTCCTCCAGGTAGTCACATAATTGACATCTGTATCTTCTCCAAGGCTTTGCTCAGATGTCATCTTTTCGAGGCTTATATCCTATAACCTGTTTAAAATTGCACCGCTCCCATTTTCCCTCCCTCATCTCTCTGACCTTGCTCTGCTTTTGTTGGTTTCACGCATCACTTCTAACACACTGTATAGTCTCCTTATTTAAACTATTGCTCACTCTGCCCTCCTCCACTAGAGTGGGAGTCCAAGAACAGCACTAAACACGACTGAGAGATTCCTGCCCTTCTTCCTGGGGGTGGGCAGTCCATTCACCTTTTGGAGAGAAACTGCCCTGAAGGAAGGTTATGTAACCCCGAAACTTTCTTAACCAGTTGTACCCTAGGAGGGTAAGGAAACCTGACTGGTCAGAAGTCTGCCTCCCACATAAATTTCTCCAGCTTCCTGTTCTAGGAATGATTAGCTGCAGAAGTCAGAGAGAAACCAACGGAAAAACAAGTTTCCTCCAATCTCCCTCTGCACCTTGAACATTGAGGTTTGTGAAGATTACGGCAAAGCTTATCCAAGAGAACCGTGACCGCTACCACGCCACGGCTCCTTCCCCTGGCTGGTGGTGATGCAAGGGCCAGGGCTGAAAGGAAGGCACTGGGGTATCTGGTGTGGGGGACCTCAAAGAAAATGCATCTTGAAAAAAATGTGAGCTGCTCTGAAAGATCCAGCCTCGCAGCTTCCTGAAAGTGAACCACAGTTTGTGGGTTTCCCATCCCCTAACTCTTTCTCCTTTCCACATCCCTTCCTCTGCTCTCCACATCCCCCCACGAGAAAAGATAATTGTCTTGTTTCCAGACTAGGTTCTGTTGCAAGGAGATAGTTTGGGGACGAGGATCCGAAGGCTGACATACATTCGGAATCCTACCCCTACTGAGGTTCCTTGTGTTCCACATCTGCTTAGGACACCAAACAGCTGTGCTGGTGGCTGCCCACTGGGGTGGAGGTTGTGGCAGAAATTCAAATGGAAGGAAGGTTTGGTGTTCACATTGTGACTTGGGTCAGACAGTAGCAAATGCCTTTAGACGTTTGGGGGTTGCCTGGTGCTCACGGGAGCTGAGCAGTTTGTCATTGAGGACTCGCCAGTCAATGAGCAGAAGAGATGATTTCGTGACTCCGTTGTGTTTTCTTCTTTTGAAATTTTCAGCGAGGCTCAAAGTTTAACCCAGACCGTTGACTCTGCAGGTCCCTGGTGTGTGATTCAGGGAAAAACCTCGGGGATTTTCTGTGTTTTATTCTCAGTTTTCAAATATTTTATTATTAGTTGCAATTCTTTTAATTTTAGTCTTACCATCCATGTTATCACATCTGAAATACACGTATTCATTTTGGTTTATTCTAGGTGGATTCTTTTGTATTCTTTAAAACAAAACAAAATAAGCAACTTTCTCTTGCTCAAGAGAAAAGCACAAGACCATATCAGGCATTTAGTTAGGATGAGTACCTTGAACAAGCAATATTTTAAAATGGGGTGTGGTATTGTGATTTATAAGAAATATATACTATTGGCCATTCAGACGACCAAAATATATTTCTCATATACACTTGGTCTTCATCCCTAGTTCCTGGCCTGCAGCTCCCAAAACACTTGGACTTGCAGGAGTGATAAATGATAAGTGAAAACATCTTTTGTTATAAAATTTAGTCCCATGTCCTCAGTTCCTGAAAGATACTTCAGAGCCATAGAGGTGAAATGAGTGTTCGGCTCCTCATAATAAGTCCCTTTCCACCAGATCTGGGTTTATGTTAATAAAAGTGACTTTTGGAAGGCTCCTAAGGATGTTGACTGGTTGCTAAGAGAAACCAGCCATGAGTAAGGGGTTGGAGCTTTCAGTCCTAACCTCTGCTTTTTGGGGAGGGGGGAGGGGTTAGAGATTGAATTAATCACCAATGGCCTATGAGTTAATCGACCATGCCTACGTAATGAAACCTCCATAAAAACCCAGAAGAAGGGTGTTTGGAGAGCTCTGGGTTGGTGGACAAGTGAAGTCTGTTCAAACACTGGAGAATTTTCTAGTTGTTTAAGATGGATTTTTAGTTTATATCCAGTGCAATCGTGAAGCATATTTCAAATGGCTCAAGCCCTTTGCATTGCGCTGACACTTGTTTTAAATTTATGCTGTAGCATGTGGTCTGTTTTGGTGAGCGTTCCGTGAGCACTTGGTAATCGTAGGTATGTTGTTTTCTCCTTTCGGGGAATTACACTTACATACTTATGTTGCTTTTTCACCATTTGTTTCATATGCTTTGTGTTTGTGTTTCAACCTTTTCTGCCCTTCTGTGCTTCCATATAGATCGTTTCTTTTCTTTTTTCGAGATTTATTTTATCATTTTTTATAGGTGACATTCAATATTGTTTCGTATTCATCTGAGTTGGACAGCATATGGTTAGACATTTACATAACTCATGAAGAGCTCCCCCAATAAACTCTAGGGCCACCTGGCACCTCACATAGCTGTTGCGGTTCAGGACGGATTATTTCTGCTGATAGCTCTTCCAGTTTATGAGCTCTATGCAATACATTGTATTGATTTATTGTATTTCTAATTTTAGGTATTGTATTTTTTACTCTTAGAAATTCTATTGTATTCTTCCATAATTAAGATTCCAGTTATCTAACAGTGTTATACACCCTGTCATCTCTGTTCTTGAACATATATTATCACAGTTTTTAAACGATGATATGGCCTTTAAAATTGTGTTGAGGTGCATTTTTATTTATTTATTTCAGTTATAGTTGACATGCACTATTATACTAGTTTCAGGCGTATAATATAGTGATTCGACATTGACACACCTTACAAAGTGATCACTCTGAGAAATCCAGTACCTGTCTGGCACCATACGTAGTTATTGCAATATTATTGGCCATTTCCCATGCTGTACTTCATATTCCTGAGGCTATTTTGTAGCTGGCAACTTGCACTTCTCAGCTCCTTTTACCTTTTTTCCTGCCCGTCTCCCCAGTGCCTCTCCCATCTGGCAACCACCAGTTTGCTCTCTGTATCAATGATTAACACAGCTTTAAAAAACGCCTATGTCTATTAAACCCAGTAAGCGGGTCAGCTGTGTATTTGTTTCTACGGTCAGTTTCTTTTTTGTATCAGTCCCGTTTTTTATTCTTCTTAGTGACTATCGCGTGAACGCTGGACATTTTATATGAAAACAAGTCGAGGTTCTGATTGCATCACGATGCTCAGAGTGGTGTTCCCTTCTTGAGCTGCTTGGTGAAGTTCCTGGTGGGCTCGGAAATGTCCCTGCATGGCAGGAAAATGACACCTCGATCGGTGGTGGAGATAGCAGGAGGGGCACGCCTGTCACCTCCACCCAATTCACGTCCTGTCTCCACGGTGGGAACCCTGGCTCGGACCCTCATTGTATATTATCTGCAGTTGGGGTGCTGGCCAACGTTTCCCACGTCTGGTCTCACAGGTCATCGCCATTTAGCCACAGCCGCTTCGTGAAGATTTGCCCAGTTCCTCTCTCATCACATTCCTTCTCCGAGGGCTGAGTTCTGGAAACTGAGAACCAACAGGGAAAGACCACCACCTTTCCCTCTCCAATGGATTTCCAGGTGTCGGAGAAGGCGAAGAAAGGGAAAAAAACCTGGAAATCTGGGAAAATGTCCCAACGTCCAGCTTTATGTTTTTAGTAGGGTCATAAATGGAAAGTCATCCTTGTTTAATGGTGACTGATTGTTCTTCCAGCAAAAAAAATATGATTAGACTGTGGGAGCTGGGGGGGGGGGGGGGGTAGGCTGGATGAAGGAGGGCAAAGGGGAAAATTGGGACAAATACAATAGAATAACACTAAAAAAAAGTGTCTAGCAAAAAAGAGAATACTGTTATCGGGAATTCTCTTTTGAGGTACAATTTAACTTCTTAAATTTGTTGTAATAAGCATTATTTGTTAGTTATAACAAAATAAAAATTCTGTTAAAATGTAGAATTACCTCACAATCTCCCCTAACTGTACACATAGTGTAAGGTATAGCATCATTCTTTGTTTGTATATAATATCTCAATTTAAATATTCTTCCCCCCAAAGTAAAGGGAAGAGTCACACCCCTGGAAGAAAATGTAATTCAAGGTAACTTTTTTCTTTCAGTAAAAACACGCTTTCCTCTTCACTTCTGTGAGTATAGATATGATACTATATGTAAATGTGCCTTGTAAACTCTAAAGTGCTATAAAAGCGAAAGCTATTTTCCTTAATAATTAATATTAATGCTAATAAAATATTGTCCTCTATTAAAATGCAAATGCTCTTGGGAGACTAAGACATTAAACTAATTATGCATGACTCAGTGAGAAATATTTTATCAGCAACTTTCCTGAGCAATAAACACAGTGGCGTGGTGCAGGCAGGCAGGAGAGAGGGGGAGACATGAGGCCTGAGAGTGGGGAAGGGGGATCTGGGAGGGGCAGGGAGAAAAGCCGCAGTCCTGTGCATCAGGAGCGCACACTGTGCAAGGAGGGACAGGCAGAAATTAGGAGGCAGGCCAGGTAAGCAGGAATGAAATTGTGTCGGGCTTTTGGCCATTGTAAGGAATTTGGTTTATAGCCCGAAAGCAATGGTGAACTTAACACTTTTTTGTTTTATTTTTCGATTGCCATCGACATACAATATCATACTAGTTTCAGGTGTACCGTGCAGTGATTAAACATTATACAACTTCTGAAGGGATCACCCTGCTAAGTCTAGCACCCATGTGACACTATACATACTTATTACAAAATTATTAACAACATCAATTATGCTGTACTTTACACGGAACAAATTGATGAGTTGCAAGATGGGAGGGGGCTATGGAGGGCGGGTGAAAAAGGGAAGAGTCCTAAGAAGTACAAATTGCCAGTTACAAGACCAGTCATGGGGATGTAAAGTACCGCATAGGGAATGGTGAATTTTTGATGGGTTTTAAGTAGAAACATATGAGAGGTGCCAAAAGGGAACCAGAGTGACCCTAATGGGGATCTTTCATATCTTATTATTAGGGTAAAATTATCATTTTCTGGGTTACAGTTTTAAGATTTCCCCTGTCCTTTAACAATAATAAGTCTTTAGATGGGTATCTAACATTCCAATTTAAGAATGTATAGAAAGCTTCCAGCCTGGCACCTGTTATATAAAAGGCTTTCAACAAAAGGCAGCTGGAATGGTGACCATGATGGAGCACCTTGGGCTGTTTCAACCTCCAAGGTCAACATGTGATATCTCATCTCTTCCCCTTCGGGAATATGGGGCCAACTAGATTTTAGAGACTGCTCTCTTCTCTTTTGCTTTCCAGTATTTTTAATCCACACATTTCTTTTTTTTTTTCTACCCCTCCTCTCTTTTTTTTGTAGCTGAAGCCTTCATATGAATTCCAAGCAAACTCTGAGAGTCTTATAGTGCATCTTTTCTGTGGAAGTCTTTCTTCCACTGCTACATTATTTAGTTCTCCAGGAATACCCTGATGCGGGGGTTGGAGATCATAGTCAGCAGCGGGCTTCAGTGTCATTTCCCTCGAGAGCCTGCATGATGGAGAGCAGCTAATTCTGGGAACTCCCTGCAAAGTTATTGGTTCAAAAGCCTCCTACAAACATATAGGAAACTTCCAGTAGAATTTTGGGGCAAAGACTGTGTAGAGAGCCAAAATTAAGTTGATAGCTCTTTGAGAGATGTCAGAGGGAAGTGATATTTCTGATGCAAATTTATATGGGTTTTAACGATTTTCAGCTTTATTTGCTGCTCCCTACAGTATTGGTTTACTTTGTGGGTTTTAATTGACTGATCAATGGGAACTTTATTTGGACTGTGGACACAGATTATTTTGAGTGTTGGCGACTCTTTTGGGGAGGATTGCATCCGAGAGATAGACACAACACTCAAATCCTTGGGCCCTGTGTCTAGCAGAGAGAAAGGTTTAACTCTCTCTCTCTGCTAGAAGGGAGAAGAGAAAGGGAGAAGAGAAGAGGGAATAACATTTTGGGGCACCTACTGTGATGCAGATGATTACACGCTTACATATATTAGCTCATTTAATTGTCACAGCAACCTGAGAACATAGATATTTTTAACAATTCATTGCAGATAAGAACTCTGAAGCTCTGCTAGGTTAAGAGACAGCCCAAATTTGCATACATAAAGAAATGGAACTCAAATTTGATTTTATGGAGTAAAAATCCATATTTTTCCCATTGTCAGTTCGGAAAGAACCATTTGGACACTAGAGAAGATTTCTATACCAAAGAGTGGGGTGTGACTATAATTATTCACATTTTGGGGGAAGATAATATCCTATTATTATTATTTTATTCGTTCCTTTGATTTTGACTGAAGGCACTGGTACTCTGTGAGCCTCAGTTTTCTGGTCTGTGAAAAGATGCGATTGGATGAAAACAGTGATTTTTAAGCTGCGATTTGTAGAGCACTGAGTCACCTTCGGAAGGACCTAGAAGCTACTAGGGAAATAGGTGTGCACATAGGTCACAGAAGGATGGACTGGTGGATCCCACATCAGCAAGAACTTATCTTTTATCTTCTTTATATATCAACTCCTGGATATTTTTGAAGAAAGAATTTCACGGCTGTTGGAAAAAAAAGGAGGATGACAAACTAGTCTACAGGACACCTTACACACTATCTGGCTTGCACCCTCCGACTTTGTGTTGTGACCCACAAATCTGAATTGGCGAACTTTAGGTCTCAAAGCCTAGAAGCTTTTGAGAGGAAATGAGGAAAACACGTGACTGTCAATGGACCGACTTATGTGAGCAAAGAAGAAAGCAGGGAGGAGGAGGAGGGCACAGAAGAATCAAGTTGTTCTCTGGCTCTCAGTCAGCTTGCTGAGTATCCATTTGCCAAAAGCCAATTCACCGAAACACCAAGTCCATGTAAACCTATTCAGTGAAAATAATTTTGGCAATAGATCAACTCGTCTAATTCCCTGAAAACCATCAAACGACTATTTAAAGCCAGATCTAAGACACTGTGCTGCAGTTGCTTCCTAGCAAGGCCAGGAGAGTTTTGTTTAATGACTATAGCAAAGGCTGGGCTTTGAGAGGGTAGAGATGGGGCAGCATTAGCGAGCTGCAAAATTATCAAAATCAGCAAAATTAAACCTACTCTTCCTTTACAATACAAAATCTGGGCTATTTGAAGTGTTCATATAAGATTTGAAAGGCAAGAGAAACTGACATTTAATATACCTAGACTCGAAAATCTATATAAAAAGTATACAGTGACTTTTTTTTACTTCTCTTCAATAGTACAGATATGAACACTTATTTTCAAGACTTTTTTTTTTTAAGACACATACTTTTATTCCTCTTGGTAAGATATGTAGGAGTAGAATTTTTGAAATTGTGGGCATATATGGGTCATTTGGTAAGTCTATGTTTAATTTTTAAAGAAACTGTCAGACTTTTTTCCAATATGGCTGTACCATTTTACATTTCACCAGCAATGTATAAGGGTTCCAATTTTTCCACATCTTTGCCAACACTTATTATTACCTGACTTTTAGATTCTAACCATCCTACTGGTTGTGAAATGGTATTCTTTTGTTTTTATTTGCATTTCCTAATGAGCAATGATGTTGAACATCTTTTCCTGTGCAATTTTGGACATTTGTACATCTTTGGAGAAATGTTTATGCAAACCCTTGGCCCAAATAACCATTGGGTTGTTTGTTTATTTATTATTGAGTTGTAAGTGTTCTTTATCTGTTATAGATACAAGTGCCTCATCATATCATTGATGTACAGCGTTTCCATCCTCTGTCCAAGGTCACGGAGCTGGTAAACAGTGGGGTGGAGATTTGAATCCAAGTAGTTCCTTGAATGACACATGCTATAGTTATGAAGAAAATAAGACATATCCACTAGACTGGTACTGGGTAAATACAGTTAGATGCTATTTACAAGACTGAAGAAAATGATTAGAGTATGCATCCACTGCCTGGAATAGCTAACTCTGCTGAAAGAAGTGGTGGGAAGTTCTACTAAGAATATGGTATCTACTTGCGATAGAGCAGATGTTGGTCAGTACCTAGCAGGGACAAGGAGAGGTCAAGGATTTCAGTGACAGGAGCTGCAGGGACAAAGTGCTGAGATGTGGAAATGGCCAACACCTCCGAAGAGTGGTAGGTGTTGAGAGCAAAGTGGTGCCGGGTTGGATGGGGGAGCAGTGAGCAATTAGGTTGTGGGCTGGAGCCAAGGTCGTGAGGGGCCCAAGCCAAGGCCCCACAAACTGATCCTGAGCACAGGAATGACAGGATCAGTTGTCTCACAGTACTACCCCAAGGCAGCGCCCAGGACAACAGGGAGGGGAGCTGAGTCTGATACTAGCAGGAAAGGAGAGGGGAGGCTGGTGGAGGCTGAATCTGGTTTGTTACCTTGACTATGCCATGAGGATCTGGGACAACTTGTTGTTCCTATTTTGGGGGTCGGAGGAAGCAGATTGTGTACAGGAATCAGAGGTAGGCCCAACTGGCTTGTGTTTCTAACTCAGGTTGGCTCTGGTGTGTGTCCCTGGGTTAATTGCATTACCTCTCTCAAGGTGGTTTTCTGGAACAAAGAGAGAAAAGTACCTGACTCAAGAGGAGATGCTCAATATAAAGTAGCCAAATGGCGTTACCTTTAAAAACTTCCTATTTACGTGAATTAAAAATATGTGTGTGTTTATTTTCATGGCTTTATTGGACCATAATTTCTGCATCATAAAATTCACTCATTATAACTGTTTCATCCAATTCTTTTATTCAGTGTATGGAGCTGGGCGACCATCACCACAATCCAGTTTTAGAAAATGTCCGTCACCCCAAGTAGTTCCCTTGTGCTCGAGTGCAGCTACTTCCTGCTTCCACTCCCAGCCGTAAGCAACCATGAGCTGCTTTCTGTCTGTACCGATATTCCTTTCGTAGACATTTATTGTAGATGAAATACACATTCATCCTAGATGTTTCACGTGAATGATGTAGATGGACTTTTGCACTCATTTGCCTTCTTAAACTTAGCTTAATATTTCTGAGGTTCACCCATGTTATGGATGTAGCATAGTTTGTTGCTTTTAATTGACAGGTGGTATCCATCATATGGATATTCTACATTTTGTAAATGCATTCACCAGTTGATGGGCATTTGGGAAAAGTGTATTTTTTTTGCACAATATTGTATGCTACTGAATCAACACTCACCAGAATTTTCAGATTAACTGAGCTTTATTTTTCTTTGATTATTTGGAAGAAAGCAAGTAATCATGCACTAAAAACTGTATCAGAGATATAAAAGAGGAATTTGTTGTGCATTATACCTAGCAACTTCTTTATCTATCTATCATCAATCTGTGTGTCTATCAATCAGTACTGTTTTGTTTTAGCATTCATGTGCAAAGGAGTAAAGTAGAAATAACTACCTCTTGGCCTGAAGTTCCTGACATGAAATGCTTTCAGTTATGTGTTAACTATTGGAAAATCATTCCATTTCATTCACTGTACTATAGCTACCATTGTACTATAGGATAGTGGGGTTGCTCGTCTTAGAAGTATTTTCAACCACGTGGTTAAAAACAACAACAAAAAAATTAGGTTGTTGCTGAGGCAAGTTGGGAATGAAATCCACCAGAATTTTTTCATTTTTCATACTTGAGGCTAATGACATTCGACTGTACCAAGAAGCGAGTTCTATTTAATTACCTGCAGGTATGGCTTCCCAGGCTCACTCGTCAGTAGCCTTGGCTTGGTGACAGCTCTTTCGCATCACGACACCCTGTTCTGAATTTCCTGTTCTCTTGTCTGCCTCATTTATCAGGTCTTTACTTCCCAGGGGGCTAAGTTTTATTGCTTGTAAATCTAACCTATTGGGCAGTTCCTGACATATTAGATGCTCAATAAAATTAGCTGAATGAATGGATATATGCCAAGTAGACTGTTTAGAATTTTGAGGCTTGTTTTTGCAATTGGTAGCTATTTTGAATGTATTCCAGGTAGGTTGAAGTGAAAGGACCACTTCCTGGCCCCATCTATAATTTCCATGACTACAATCAGTTAATGGGAAGAACTGCTGTGTGGTTCCCTTCATTTGCCCAGGGGAGTTTAGCAGGAACCAGCCACTTCTCACCCTCCAGCTTTCTGTGGTTGAAAAACCTAGGTCCCTAAATAGCCTTTCCTTTGTGCCCTGGGGTTCTGAAGCTGAAATCCACTTTTCTCTCCAGATATAAAACTTTGCATTCATGTTGAATTCACATGTTACTTGCCCTCTTAAAGAAGACCCCCCCCAAAAGAAAGAGGCAGATTTAAACACAAAGATGGTGAAACTGCAGACAACTGTACTTGAACAATAATTTTAAAAATGTGTAAAAAAAAAGGTGGCAATGACCTGCTTACTTGTCTGCATTCTTCCCCCTATCCACACCCCACAGCCTCTTCACTAAGATGCCAAAGTAGTCTTTCCAAAGTACGGATCCCATCATGCCATACCGCACTCGAATCTCTCCCTGGTAGCTTTCTTCCACTCTGAAGTCTAAGCCACTTTGTTTAGCAACATAACCTCTTTCTCACGTGACCTCTGCCCACTTCTTTAGTATCATTCTTGGTCATGCAATCCCTTGTCATGCAACTGTGCACCATCCGTGCTCGGCAACAGAGGCTGACCGCATGCCTGTTTCAATGGCAGTGAGAAGGGGTGGGGACAACAGTGAAACAATGTCAACAGTGGGCAGCTAGTTGTCTGAATGTGCCATAGGCCCCCGAGGAAGCCAATGTGGGAGACAGGACTCTCTCAGTTGGCTTCAGTTCCCACGTACCTCTCAGAGTACGTCATATCCGCACGTCACCCTCAACTGCTAGTTACCTCCTAAATCTCAGATAGTGATGGGATCCCAACTCTGTGGGGTCTAGTCAGTGATATTGCAATAGCTGTGTATGGTGCCAGGTGTGTACCGGAAATATTGGGGTAACACTTTGCAAAGTATATGACGATATAACTACCATGCTGTATGCCTGAAACGAATACAAAATAGTGTGGAAAGTAAATGAAAGTAACTGAAAAATAAAACTAAAAAAAAAATCATAGGGAGGATGATTTTGACTCTGTGTAGTTTCAGTTTTTGTAGGGTCTCTGGGTCTCTTTAGTGGGTAAGGGTCCCCTCCAAGGCTGGTGCGGAAGCTCCAGGGTTCTGGCCTGCCTGTATATCCCTGCACCTGCAGGCGGGTCCCCTGTGCTCTTGTTCCCCGGCTCTGCCCGCACAGACGCCTCTGCCCACCTTGCCTCTGTCGGGAAGCCAGCTCTGGTTCTCCCTAGGCTGCAGGTAATTACCCCCCCATCTGTGCTGACAGGGCAGCCTCCCAGGCCTGCAGCAGGAATGAGGGGTGCGGAGGTGTTGCCTCTGCAATTCTAACTTTCCTTCTACATTTATTGCTTGACAATCTTCCATAAAACAGATCTTTCTGTCATAAATGAGCCTATTTGCCTTGAAAAAAAAAAAAAAAAACAGTTATTCCTGACAAGGCAGGATGAATGCTTAATTATTTCTCTTTAATTACCGATTGGCAAAGGAAGAAGTTGCTTTAATCACCACTTCAAATGGTGACAAACGAATCTTTGTTCCCAGTTTTTCTCTCTTTGGAGCATTGTGATGGCCTCACGGCGTTAGTGGGTCCAGGGTGTCTCAACCCACAACCACCGCTCCTTCTTTCGATGCTCCGATCATCCCGACTTGGGGCAGCATGAGCGCCTGCCACCAAAAAGTTTCCCGGGCCTTGTTGACTTGCCCAATTACTGTTTGAAAGCTTCTTTGCTTTTGAACATGACAACATGTTCCAGAATCACCTTGTTCCATCCTCCCCCATCCAGTCCTGAAAGCAGCTGGTTCTCCCCCAGATTCTGAATTTGTGCAGCTAAATTGCAATTCTGATTGCTGCTGGGGTGATATTGTTGCTAGGCCATTCCTAGGGACTAAGAGAGATAACATACAATTGATGAGATTATACGTGCATTTAACTATTTTTACTTTAATTCCAATATTAGTTTTTATAGTTAATTTTTTAGTTTACAGTTGAATTTTTATTCTTTTGGCTCAGCGTTAAGATAACTCCTCATTTGTTTTATTGCACAAAATAAAGAAAATAGTTTCAAAATGACAATGAATTTTATTATTAATGTAAAAGGATCATGTTTAGTTTACATTGTATGTGTGTGTATGTATATATACATATATTTTATCCATGAAGTATATCCCACTAAAGACATTTAATCAGGTACTGTGATCAAAGCATCTCAGGGGAAAATAATCGTTTGTGTGGTTATGTTACTAAATTGATATCTGGTTAGGTTTATTTGTCCCAGTTTATTTTCATGTTTAGAAAATT
>PVKU01003427.1:0-46336 GCA_004027475.1 Anoura caudifer | reverse complement strand
CCCAGCCAACTCCCCATTTTACTGCACAGGTGGTCCTCACCCCCCTTTTTATGGCTGTGCTGTGCTCCATTGTGGGCTGTGCCACGGCTTGTGGAGCTGATCCCTGTTGCTGGACACGCCAGTTGTTTTGATGTTTGACTTTCAAATAATGCTGCAATGAATGTCCTTACACATACGTCATCTCTTGCTTTTTCAGGTGTTTCTGTGGGATGGATTTCTAGAAATAGAATTAATGGGCCAAACAGTAAATGAATGGTTACTTCAGCATAGATACTGCCAACACCTGAGGGTTTTTAAATCTCTCTGCACTATTGGCCCCCTAAACTGATTCAAAGTGAAAGAACAAATACATTTATTTTAAAAGTTATATTGAAAGAAGACATCAATATTTTTTAACTGCTTTATGGAATTTAATCTACCACTATTCCTTTTCTAAAAACATAAGATAGAACAAAAGCAAAAATAAACTCAGTAACACTAAAATACCTCCCTTTCTTATTAATTGTTGAGTTCGGGACACACTATCAATAAGTGGCAGCCGAGTCTCACTGTGTCTTAGGTGCTAGAGCTGCAGGTATGAGTTTGCCCTCACTCAGCTTGCATGCAGTCTAATCGAGCTGCTGAGATAGACTTTATACACCCAATGACACAATCAATAGTTTAGCTGTGATTGTGACTAAGGCCTGCAAGAAGAAATGGAGGGTGAGAGAAACCCATACAATGAGAAGACGTGTCCTTCCTTGCCTTGGGAATGAATGGGAGAAGGCTTTTCTGCATGGCTTTTGTGCTGAGACCTGAGAGATGAATGATGAAAAGCAAGAAAAAGGGTGGCAAGAAGGGGAAAGGGAGCCATTCAGAAAGAGGAAACAAAATTTTCTGAGGTCAGGAAACAGGTTGCTTCAAGTCACAAGAAAGAAGATCAATGCAGCTGGAGCCCAGAGAACCAGGTGAGAGGTGTGTGCTGCCGCCACAGAGCGAGGCAGGGGCCAGTTCTTTACACAGCACCGAGGAGGCACCACATTTTCTGACTCTTGCTTTCCCCCGCAGTGCCTAGAACACAGCTGGGTACAGATTCGAAAAGTACTAATGCATTCTCGAGTCAACTGGGGTGGGCCATTTGAGCATCAGTTTCTTGGGTGAAGATTTGGACTCTTAACATCTTTAATTAAAATGGGATTATTATGGAGCACTGCTGTCTAAGAGTTGTTGTTCCTTAACTACCATCCAAAGACAACATATAAATGAATATGCAGACAAACAATCTCCCGTGTAAAGAATGTTAGAGATGGAAGATCTTCAGCTCACCTACTGTGATCTTCTATAACACTTGTTTAGTTTGTGAAGCACGGGGAGGTTACGGTGCATCCCAACAACCATCGTGTCTTTCCATGTGTGGTGTCATTTCATCCTCATGACGGCTCTAGGAGGTAAGCACTCAGCAGGCAAACTTTGTCTGTCTGTTTCTTTAGTGAAAGGGACCCTTCCCATTGTTTGGGGATAATGAATGGAACTATCCTCTTATTCTCTCTTCCCCTGGAGAATTTCTCAGGAAAAGAGCCCAAACAAGAAAAGCATCTAGGTTGAAGTGTGAAGGTCTGGTAGCAATCTAGGGAGGACTGTGTCTACCAGAAGGGTTGTACTTTCAGGCCTTACTACCCTCACCACCATCCTTACTACTACAAGTAACATTTACCAAGTGTCTCCAATGCACACAGGACACCATGCTAAGCATTTCACATGGAGTGAGTCACTTAGCATTCACAACCATCGTAGAAGACAGAGGGCTCTTATTCCCAAGGAGAGATGGAGAAACTTGGCTCCAGCCAGGCTCAGTAATCTCATGCACAGTCCTAAGCACATTCCCAAATAACTTATTTAACACACTCATCAACAACACGAGGAGGGGACCACTGCTGTCTGTCTTACGGATGAGAGACCTGGGTCTCACGGTTCATACATCACAGGGCTGGCATGTGGACCCAGACTATCCTAACCATGGACTTGACTTTTGCAGACATTGTGGGGTGGGGGGAAACTAAGCTTGCCTCTTTGCTCCAATGTGTGAGTGCCCGTAGGGTGGCCACCTCATTGCTCTGAGCTCAGTCTCCTTAAGCATCTGTGTGCTGACCCAGCTGGTTTGTTTGGGGGTCAGTGGAGATAAAAAGTGAGAGTCTGAGGCATTTAGTTGAGTGTTTAAGGTCTTGCGCTGACTTCCATCTTGGCTCGGATACTTACTATCTGTGTCACCTCTTCCGAATGTGTTTGACTCTCTGGGCTTCACTTTCTCCTTTCTTCTGACTCCTCAGAGATGTCAGCAGCTCCGTGAGATAACAGTCAACAGCTTACAACCACTCTGTGCTCTCCCTGCCATCTCACTTTTCACACCAGTTTTATGAAATAGGTACTCCTATCATGTCCACTTGACAGATGAGACAGCTACGGACGGAAAACCTTAAGAAACTTGCCAGGCTCTCTCCTAATACGCAGGGGAGCCAGGATTTGAAGCCAGGCAGGCCTGCTCCTGACCTGCTCCACCAACGCCAACATCTTTGAAACCAGGTAACTCCAGGTTTGAATCCAAGCTTTGCCGCATACCAGAAGGAGTTACTCAACCTGCTGAGCCTCGGTTTGCACACTTGTCGATTGGTGGTTGTGGGCAGGATCGACAGAGATGGTCCATGCCACGGCCTAAGCTCGGATCCCGGTGCAGCATCAGCTGGTACCGAGTGTTGGCTCCTTTCCAGTCGGAACATTGTCGAGATGAATTGCTCCCTGCAGCCTCACCCTGGAACTGCCTACCTCAGTCCCCCGAATGAGACTTGGAGGAATTAAGTGGGGCAGCTTTAATTGATCGCCTTGGAATTTCCACAGCTGAATGCAGACCAGCCATGCTATGTCACAGACAGATTGCATCCATCCCTCCATGGGGCCTGAGGAACGCATGGCTGTATTTCTACTGCTAAAACGGGTTTGCCCAATGAAAACCAAGGAGCTGGGCAAACAGCCTGCGGCAGGCTGTGTTCAATCAGAACAACGGCCTCTGTGCCTACCCATGGCCTCCTAGGCTCCCACTGTTGACCGGTGTGGATGGCAGACTAGTCAGGGGAATACAAGTGCTGGCTGGGAGCTGAGTGGCTCCTGTCATCCTGGCTAGTTGTCTCAGCTGTTATTCCTGCTATTCAAATCAAGCCTTCATAGGAAGGGGATAATTTGTTCTGTCTTCTCCCCATTGACTCGGCATGCCTGCATTTCTTCATTCATTCGACATGGATTTACTGGGGCTTACTGCTAGCCAGGTGCCAGGCTAGGTACTGGGTGACACCGTGATAGTGCTTAAGAGCTGGTTCTTGCGCACTAGGGGAGAAAGATCCCGTGCTGTGTGAGGTTAAGGATAATGCGATGAGTCCATGATGACACGGGAAAGCTGACATTGAAGGTTGCCGTGATCTATGGCCTGGTGGTGAGGGTCCTGCAGGATGGAGTTAGCCTGACCTGGATGAAGTTCCTACTCCTCCGTCAGCCAGCTGTGTGCCCTTAGGCAGGTGGCAACAGCAGGGAGCTTCCGCCGCCTCAGGTGGAGGATCGGGGTGACAACGCCTACTTTGTAGTGTTGTTGTGATGATCGATCTAAGGAGATAACGTCTGTAAAATGCAAATGTTACTGTTGCAATGTATATTTTTGTTTCTGTCAGTCTGAGTATTAACTGGGTGATTCCGGGCAAGTTGCTTAATCTTGGAGGAAGATTTACCATTTATTTAACAGTCATCATGTGCTAAGTACTGTCCTAGATTTTGCACAAGTTATCTAATTTAGTTCTCATAATAACAGTATGAAATACTATTAGTTTTAAGTCTGTTTTGCAGACAGAGAAACTGAGGCACAGAGGCTGAGTGACTTTCCCAGTAGGACACTGTTAGTAAGCGGCAAAGCCAGGATATGAATCCTGTACCCAGAGGCCTTGCTCCTAACCACCGTGCGTGTAATGAGAATGGAGTGCCTGAGGCCCCTTGCGTGTGTGGGCCTGGCACTTCAGGTGAAAAACTTACATCACCTGACTCTTCAGGAAAGCCATGGCAAGTACTATGATTTCCAGTTGACGGACATGGAAACTGGCGTTCAAAAAGTTAGCTGATCTGCCTGGGGTCACTAAGGGAAAGCACACAGAGGGCGGCATGCATTTTATTTTAGCAAATAAAATATTTGAAATATTTCATATAATATTTGATATGTTGCATCTTCACTTAACTTTAGTTAAGTAAAATAAGGCTTGATTTAAATAGCGGAATATATTATATTTTCACTTCACTTCGTCTGAAAAACTAACGTGAAGTGAAAATGTAATATATTAAAGAATATATATTTCAGTTTATGACTTTACGACATGCTAAGGTAATTAAAAAACACAATTCATACAAGATACATGATGTCTCATGAATACACCTTAAATTGGATACTATTTTCCTGTTGTTGGACTTTTTGGTCTTCACCTTTTTGGGAAGAAGGTATCACTTTTGCTCTTGTTAACATCCTTTTACATAATCTTATATCGCTGTCTGGATTAATGATTGCTTCCTTAGAATAGATTAATTCTTAGAAGTGGAATAACTGGGTCAAAGTTTGTGAACTCTTGCCTGACAATCCAATTGCTTTCCAAGAGTAACCAACTTAGTATTCATGGAATGTTGAGAGAAAGCAGTGTATGAAATCCCTTTTGTGTCAGTATGGGTTTGGTCAAGAAAGTAGAACTGCTCACTCTGTTTTAGGGGAAAGGCTTTTAACACAGGCATTAGGGCTTACGCGAGGGTGGGAGATTGGGGAAGCGGAGGTCTGGAAGGCTGTAGCCAGGAAGATGGGAAAAGCTGTTACTCATGACTTCAACCCAAAGCTGTGGAACTGGTAGGGAAGTTGGAGCTTGCAGAGATGCTGGAGAACCCGCCACACCGGCCATCGGGCTTGCGAAAGCGGAGCTCACAGAAAGGTCTAAAATGTTACCTCCTTTGGCCACTAGGGCCTCTGACTTCTGCTTCATTTCTGCCTTCTGGTTCTCCACGAGTCCTCCGCTTTGGCAGGCTCTCACTCTGAATCATGCAGGGTGGAGGTTCTAGGGAACATCATTGCACCTTCAAAGGCGTTCGTGCTGGTGCTGACCAGTGACAACACGTGATGCCTTCTCTTTGTACACTCAGCAGCACTTGGCAGACCCCTGTATGATTCTTTGCCCATCTTATTTCAATTTGCATTATTTTTACTGTGAGCGTGACTATTTTTTTCATGTACTTACTCGTTACATATTCATTCAACCACGATTCCTGGGTGCCTGGTATAAGTCGGGCATGGTGCTGGCCTTTGGGGAAATCCTGGTGACTAAGGTGGGCAAGGTCTCAGCTGTTGTTGGGAAGCTTACATTCCAGGGCAGTGAGATTAGAAAAAGGAACAGACAAAGGAAGGGGACGGTTTCAGATAGTAATAAATATTGTAGAGAGAAACCATGGATGACTTTGAAATGGGCGAGAGGGATTCCTGAACAGCCCGTCAATGGACCTTAGTGTCCGGAAATTATCTGATACCGTGGGAGTGGGAGGTCTTCGTGTTTGTCGTTGACTAGGCTGCTACATAAATCTGTAGAACTAGGAGTTAGTTTGTAGAAAACTGTTAGTCACGTGATTAATTCCTGCCCTTGAAAATGTACACTGCGTCTAGTGGAACGTGGTTGGTTATCGTTCGGTTGACGGTGCGCGTTCGCGCCACTTTTACATCAGTTCGTTCGGCATCCTCAGCGGAACTTCAGTGTGTGGCACTTGGATTTCTCTGTGGCACTGGTTGTAACATCTCAGCGGTTGCCTCATTAATTACTGAGTTAAAATCTTTGATGTATGTTTAGGGTATGTGTGTAGGACAGTCATGATTCTACTTTCTATTAATATGTGTGATAGTTTGGAACAAATACACGAACAAGATAATTTCAGTAGTAATGCCTATGATCCAGAAGAGAAGATAACAGTTGTTTGAGAGGGTGGCTCTGGGGAGGGTGGGAAGATGCTCATTTTGGGTCATTAGCAAAGGCCTTGCTGTGGAGGTGACGTTTGAGCTGAGACTTGAATGAATAAAAGAGATACCTGTGTGCAGACCGAGGGCAGGGTGGTCCAGGCAGAGGGAAAGCTTGCGCAAATGTCCTGAGACACGGGTAAGCTGTTATTTTCAGGAATCCAATTGCGGTGAGCAAGGAGATGAAGGGCAGGAGGTGTGATCAAGGATGCTAGTGGATGAAGATTATATTGGGCCTTTTAGGCTACGATGAGGAATTAGCAATGTATCCTATGTGCCATGAAAAACCATTTTAGATTTATACAGTGAGGTATCATCCTCTGATTTGTATGAGAGAATGAATTTGTGTATCTTCTTTTATGAGGGTTCTAGTCTCATTTTTCTCCTCAAATTATTATGATTAAACCAGACATTTTAATTAACTTATGAAGTCTTCTTGTGAATAGAAATATAATTTTATTTTGATTAATAATTGTAAACAAATATAATCATGAAAGTAACACATGATCATTGGAAAAATATTTGCAAAATAAAAAATACACCAAGAGGAAATAAAAGATATTTAGCTCTTGGAAATATAAAACATAGCTTGTGTAGTGGTTTTTTTTTCTTTTTTAATCCTCACCCGAGGATGTGTGCTTAGTGACTTTAGAGAGGAAGGAAGAGAGAGCAAGAGAGAGAGAGAGGGAGAGAGATTGATGTTACAGGGAAACATCAATTGGTTTTCTCCTGTACGCACCCCTGACCAGAGATCAAACCCACTATCTAGACTACCTAGGTATGTGCCCCGACTGGGGATTGAACCCACAAACTTTTGGTGTATGGGACAACGCTCCAACCAGCTGAGCCACCTGGCCAGGAGTGTTTTTAGTTCTGTAGTCTCACAGGTCCTTGGCCACCTTGAGCCAGGAGAGATAACTAACAACTTCTAAGCTGACCGATCTATTAGCATTTGGTGATTTACAGAGTTTCCCCATGGCATCTGCTCGTTGGGCAACAACAGCTAATAGGTACTGTCTACAGCAGCAGGTGCCAGAAACACCTGAGGCTCTTCCCCCAAGCCCAGTTCATTTCAGGTCACACATCTGCTCTTCCTTCCTCTGAGATATACCCACTGGGAAGGCTCTTCCGGCCCGGCAGTCCCAGGGGTCGGTGGTAATCGGCTCCCCCCACCTCCCAACAAGGAGCACACCTGGGAAGAAATTAACCAGTGGAAAGAAAGCTGTGCACAGAAAGCAAGAGGAAATTCAGTGGAGGTGCCCAGAGGCCTGTGTGATAGGAAGCAGGAAATAGGCATTTTTTTTTTCCAGGCTTGCTATGAAATAAAGGTCTATTCTTTACTTAAAGATTGCTATTTAAGTCAATGGAGTTAAGTGCCCCTCTGTTTGGGACGTAGGTCAAGGAAAGGCCTCCTTTTTGAATGGAAACTACCCTAATCTTATCATGGATGAGAGCAGCCAATAGAAATGGGACTCGCGCTTTCACAGTGGGGTCTCTGGGTCCACATTTCCCGCTTCCATGGAGGAACATGACATGGGGAACCTTTCCTGGGCACATTTCTCTGGGTGACCTTTTCGTTTGCAGAGGGATGATATTCTCATATAAAGTCAAGACTGTAGCATTGAGGGAACTTGGGAATAATTGAAGTGTAGGTGAATATGACCGGACCTTATGGTCTGGGATTGGGACAAAATTATGAAAACCTGTGATTTAATTATTCTCGCATAGGCGTTAAGAGCCTGGAATTTGCATCCCTGAGCTCAAGTCCTTGCTTTGCCGTTGAGTGGTTGTGTGATCTTGGGCAAAATCACTCACTTCTCTGAGCCTCAGTTTCCCCATTTGTAAAACGGTGATGGCACTAGTACTTGCCACACACATGCGATTGGGATAAGATTTAGAAGAGAAAATATATTTTCTGTGCTTAGCAGAGTAACAGAAGGACACAGTCTGTGTGTACACCAGGGAAAAGGAATAAAATCCTCAGAGATTAGCCAGGTTCATGTAATCCCATGAGGAGTCGGGGACATTCCCAGGCCCTCGAGATGCAGGCTTTATGGTGGTGGGCACAGAATGAGTTCAAAATATCCCTTAGAACCGCCTCTACCACTCATTGGTATGATTAATTCTGCATCGAGTTACTTTCCTGTTACTGATTTGGAATCCCAGGAATTTCCTCACAAAATGAGCCTGGAGAGTTAGCTCAGGTAATCTGGTCACCGGACTTACCTTGTATAGGGCTAAATAATGAGAAGAGTCTCAGTTTTTCTATCCTCCATCTGGAAATTATATGTATCTCCCAGAGTTGCCGTGATGGTTAAATGGCACGTAGCCAATATTCATTAAATTCAACTGCTTTTCCTTATCAATGGATTAATTTGTTCAGTTAACAATTCTGTCTAACAGACGCTGCCTCGTGAGCCTCGAGACACAGCAGTGAACAAAGGAGATACGGTCTCTGCTTTACTTTTATTCACAAGATGTATTCCAGATAAACTTAAGAAGAAAGAAGCCATACAAGGAAATGCATTTTGAGTTATTTTGTAAGTGCCATGAAAGAGGTAGTAGCAGGTACATGGACAGACCCTAATTAGGTTGGGGTTTGTGCCAAGGTGGTCGGGTAAAGCCATTCTCTGAAAAATAGTGATGCTGTAAATTGACACTTGAATGGTAAAAGGTATTAATCGGAGGAAAGCTGGCGGAGGGAGCATGTCTGGAATGGGAAGGTACTTACAGGCCAGAGTGGAAGTGTGTGAGGGGGCAGGTGTCCCTGCAGGCTTGGAGGAGATTTAGATGCCATTATCCCCTCAAGCACACTCTCTTCCAGGTGTTCAATCAAGGCCTAGACTCACAAAGGACCTCACCCACTCTGTCTGCCTTTCTCTTCCCCCATGTCTGCTCCTTGAAAAAGAACGCTTCTTGGGGCTCCGAGCTGCAGTTGCTAACCTAGAGTGACTGGCTTGCGCATCCCGGGGTCATTATTCACAGCACGCCATTTGTTCCCACGTCTGCTGGGTTTGGGTGATGGGTTATGTGGCCATCTTACCCTCAACACCTGGGATTTGGCCTCAGTCTCGGGGGGAGGGGCTCAATCATTGTGTTTCTGGTGGTCAGTGTGAGGGGGGTGACACTGTACCCAACATTTAAAGCTTTGAGAATGTTATCTGGCCGGACAATGGCCACTCAGTGAAGAGGGCGTGGCGAGCACTGTCGTGGTCGTGGTTGCCGTCCTCTGTCAGGATGATGGTTTCTGCCAGCAGGAGAGACTGCCGTGGGGCAGAGCCACCAGTCAGGGGCACCTTTTCCTTTCCTACGAAGGAAAGGAAGTAATTTCTGGAGGTCTGCTCTCAGCATATCTGTTCAACGGCGGTTTTAAAGCTGTGCTTCTAGGCGAGGCTTTCTCTTCTCTTGGCGGCAGTTCTGGCCTCCACGCTTATGAACTGGGTGACTTGGGGCAGCTCGCTGTGGACCCCCATGTTCCCTTTTGAAGGATGTTGTTTGAAGTGGGGGTTCACATTCAGGGGAGGTGACCCGAGTGGGAGCTCCACATGGGACTGTAATTAGGCAAAGGTGTAATTAGTTTCTCTCGTTTCTGAAGAGTCTTCCCAGAATGGGCTCTGGGACGCCACTGCCATCTCCGATGTGTTGCTTGGTGACCATGTGTGGGAAGACCTCGCACCCCAGCTCTCTCCATGAATCATAACCGAGGGGAGGGCCTTGACCACGGAGCCTGATAGCATCACCAGACTCTGGGTTAGCTTTTGGATGCAGATGCTGGGCGACAACGAGAAGTGGTTTTCTCTCCTCACCGCCGTGTCTCCGGCTTTGTCTTCTCTCGCCAGCACATGACAGGATCTGGCAGAAGCAGTGGTCAGTATAGGAGATGGTGGAGGAAGTAACCTTTCCTCTCCTTGGGGCAGATTGGCGGCTGGGACATCGCTGGCTGGCAAAGGGCAGTGTGTTAGCAAACAAAAGTGCTCTTATTTTTTTGTCAATGAAAACACAGTAAACCACAGGAAGAGATGACAGCACTCTCCCCACTCCATTCACATGAATGAGAATGAAGTCCATTGTCGAGCAAGCCTCTGGGCATTATCTGATGCTGCCGTTTCTGCTGCTCGGACCGCGAGCATCTCCCACATGACTTGGGGTCGGGCGGCTCCTTCCCAGTGGGTGACTCTGACTGTGTGGCATTGTGCAGATTCTCAGCTGTGGCCTGAACATCCAGCCGCTCAAAATGAGCGTGGCCGTGTGGGCCCCAAACCTTCTGACATGGGAACTAGTCCTAGGGGGCATTTAGATGACAATCAGCTTTTCTTAGGGTTTATAAATATACAGTGGCTTTTTTTTTTTTTTTTTGCAAATGAAATTCACACTCTCTCTCACACACACACATTCCTCAGTGATTAGAATTGCCAATGAACCAGAAATTTATAAAAATAATTCTGTAGAGTGAAGAAAGAAGAGCCACAGACTCTATGTCAGACACCTCACCAAACTCTCCACGGTAGGTGTTATCTATCATTCCTAACGTATTGGTGGGGAAACTGAGGTCCGGCGCCGAGGTTAAATTATTGGCTTAAGATGATCAAAAATACTCAGGGTGGGTTGGGAAGCTGAGAGCAACCGCATGTCAAGGGCAGGGCAAGTGCAGGGCCAGGCGCGTTGCAGGCCTTTCCTCAGTGAATTCTCATAGTAATTTCATTATTACCCTCATTTGTAGATGAAACATCGGGGTTGCAAGAGGGTAGGCAGCATCGCCTCACGTCACAGTCAGGATGGGAAGCATGTTTTTTGTCCATATCACCCTGCTGTGTGATTCCACTTTGAGGAGCCAGGGGCCCTTCACAAGTGAGCAGGCTCACCTCAAGGAGGTGATCAGAAAGGAAACTGGCCAGAGCTGACTTAGCACGAGCCCCCAGACCAACGTCCAAAACTGTGCTCCATCATCTCTCCACTCCCTTAGCAAACTTTGAAGACATACTGCGCACCATGCATCGCAGAGGCGTTCCAAGCGATGGTTTTAATGCTTGTGTGAAACAAGATGCGTATTTGTCCACTACGCGGAGGCAGAAGGCCGAGCCAGGCAGTTTTAAAAGCATTTCAGAAACAAGAAGTTGGTGGTTAATGGAAATATACTTGACAACATCCTCCCTGCTCTTCAAGCATTTCAGCAACTGGTATTTAAATCTATGTACTTGGAAAACATTCTTTTCTTAGCATCAATAGGTTAATGTCTAAAAATAAGGTGTAGAACTTAAAAAGGAAAACCAACCATCTATCGAATACCAACTTAGAGTCAGGACCAAGCTGTATGCATCATCCCTCAGTTTTACAACTACCCTGAAGGTAGGTATCGTTTCCCAAATTCCCTAAGATAGGACTCTGAGACTAAGAGAGATGAAGCAACTTGAAATGTCAAGTCTTCAACTAGTAATGCGCGGAGCTGGGACTGTGAATTCGGTTCTGTTCCAGGGTTTGTGTGACTGTTTTTCACTCCTGCCGTCGGAGGGTGTCCACACAAATGATGCTGACTCCTCAGCTCAAATTTGGGAAACATGGGTTTATTTTCAACCCGTGAAGCACTTTGCAATAGTCTCAAACATAAGCCCTAGGATTTGGGGCCTAGCTGTTAGTCCGCTAGGGCCTACTGACACTCATTCTATTTAAAAATTTTAGTCGCAACCCCACTGAAAAATGCAACTGTGTATGTTCTCCGTTTATACTTTCCCTTCCTCTGTAGGAGCCTAGAGCATCTGACACATGGGAGGCGCTCAGGAAGTGTTTGTTGAGTGTAATGTGATTTTGCTTAATGGCTTTTTTTTTTTTTTTCTAAAAGAAGACTAGAAACAGCCACCAAGAAGTTTGGAACAGTTAAGACAGTAAGATGTGGCAATTAACTGGAAGGAAACAGAAAAAGAAAACTATAAAAAAATAGACATGTGATTTCAAAAGGATAAAAATTGGGTTATTCAGGGTTGGAGAAAATAGCCCCAGGCATGTCGCTAATCTTGGTCGAGTTCTTTCTAAGCTTCTTCACAGGACAGTACTCACAGGGAAGACGGTGTTAGTTCAGCACACTGAGCTACACGGAGCGGGTTGCTCACTGCAGAGTGGACCATCCATGGGCTCTGGTCACTGCAACCCTGCCCAGCCTCCCTGCATACGGAGAGATGAACATCTTGGCACAGCTGTCCTGGGTGTCCCAGCACATTGATTAGGAAGTGCCGTATTAGCAAGTGCCACAAACATATCCGATAAGGGGCAATGTCTTCTGCTCTTGCAGCCCTAGTGCTTGGCACTCAGCCCTCAAATATGTGGAATTGAATGGAATAGAGATTTTGCATTTTCCAGAAGAGTCAATATTCAGTATCTTTTGCTCAAGAAGATAGGGCAATGTCTAATACTGTATTTTGGAAATGTTTTGAAATGAAAGCTAAAGGAACAGGGTAGTGGACTTGCAAAGTCTCTCGTCCAGTCAGGAGCAAAGCTGAGAGAGGACACGGTTTCTTCTTCTTCTTCTTTTTTTTCAGTTAAATTGTACACTACAGTTCTTCTGCTTGGGAGGTTCACATCGAGTGGCCAGATGTTTCCAGTAGATAGACCACGGTGAACAGCGCGCCGTGCAAGCACCCGGGGTTTATTTCCGTGTGTGCCAAGAGGTGGAGGAGGCAGCCAGTGAGCACTGCACACGGCCCGCTCAGGCTTCTATTTTAGATCCGCAACGACACAGTGCTGTTTTGTGATTATTTGTGCTTTTTAAAATCCGAAAGATTTCAAATAGAGATTTCCAGCATCAGAATTAGAGGAGACCTGTGTGTGTGTGTGTGTGTGTGTGTGCGCGCGTGTGTGGTTTCTTTGCTGCAGAGTAAACTGGAAGCCATTGCAAGCCCATAGCAGCAGCTGTTATGTTTTGACTAGTCTGGCATGAGTTTTTTCCCAGAGACATGCAACACCAATCATCCAAAGACTACTCACTTAACCAGAAAAAAGAAAAGAAAAAAAAAAAAGGAAGAAAGAAAAAGAACGGTTTTGAAGGGAAGGGAAAAGCTAAAGCAAACTTGCAAAGGCTTTTTTATGGCTCAAAGTTCCTTTTGCAAGAGGTACCTTCTTGAAAGTGATACAGACAGGCTCAGGTCCTATTTTTTTCTTTTTTTTTTTTTTTAAACCATGCTCTTGGGAAGTTGCAAAAGTTGAACAGAAAGTATGAAATCTGGAAGTTTAAAAAAAAGGCGCAAAACCTACCCAAAGTGGCCAAAAAAAAAATACTGAGAAATAGAAAACATTTTGCTTACTTTTAATTATCTCAAATCTCACTCATGAAGCTCACTTATTTTTTTTTTTAATGGACTTAAGAATTAAGAAAGCCTACTGATTATTTTCCTGGGTACATTCTCAATAAATTCTGTTTCTGAGTCATGAGAATTACTCTTGTAATTTATCATCAATAACGACTTCTAGAAATATCACCTGGAACAGAGCGAGTCACATGGATGTCTCGTCTGATGTGCAAGAGAGACTGTTGGATGTAACTGGGCGGGGATGGAAACAAATCCACTCTGGGGCATGTGGAAGAGGTCATACTTTGTCTAGGTCTGGTTTGTTGAGCAAAGGCCTCTGAGGTCACCCCAGTCTCGGTTCTTGGAGTGGCCTTCTTTGCAGCGCCTGTTTCGATTGGGAGTCAAATTGCTGACTCTGCCACTTAACTGGCTGTATGAGCTCAAACATCATTCCAGCTCTCTGAACCTCAGAATTTCTCTTCTGAAAAACGGGGATGCATAACCTCCAGCTACCTTGGTGGGGTGTGGTGAAAGTTAAATGGAAAGTACTTGGCAGGCAGCGGACGCCATCATGGTCCTTCCTCTGCCATCTTTTAGTAGGTCTAGGGGACTGCGTGGAACTTGGTAGGTGTCTAAGCCAAGAATACCTGAACATCTATTTGTGTGAGATGTGTGTATTGATCTCAGCCCAGGACTCAAGGGGGTGGAAAAGTGTAAGGGACTCACGTTTGTTCATTATTGGCTGGGTGTCAGGCTCCATGTTGGATTGTCTCACGTATTTCATATTTAATTCTTATAGTAGCACTGTGGAGTGGGAATTATCACATATATACTCACCCCCTTTTATGGATTAAGAGACTGAAGCTCAGGGAGTTTCTTAGCTTCCTATGGTCATGCAGCTAAGTAAATGGCAGGCTTGGGAAAGGAGTTCAGCTTTCCCTGTAGTTCATCATGCAACTAACCAAGTTCATAATCTCAGGCATGTATTGTAGGAAGTTCCCCATAGATCATATTTAACTTCCTTCATTTTTAACAATGACTAGATCATAGGTTTTCTGATATGCTGATTAATTGTGACCCCAGCTGTAGCTCTCGTCTGCCTGAAGTCAGTGTCTGTCTTCCTAGCCTTTCTAATGTCAAGGGTAGAAGGCTGCCTTTTGAGGCTTTGCCCTGAGTGCAAAGGAGAGTGACAACGGGATCGTACACAGGGCTCTCAGCCTTAAGTGTTCAGATTTGGTCAAGTTCTTTTTCGAGGTCCCCAAGCCTGAGCTGATGTTCACTCCTCTGTGCCTTGGTGTGAGCTGTTTCCTTGCCTTCACAATGTCTTGCTCACCCTCTAGATCCTGCTGGACAATTCCTTCCCAAGTCAAGGCTTTCTTTCCTCACAGGTCGAAGGAAGCCCTCCTTTATTTTTCACACGCCTCAGCAGTTGTTACAATGCAGTGCAGATAAGTGGTTTCCCACCTAGTTCCAGTAGGCTGGGAGCTCCTTGAGGGTCAGGATTGTGTCTAATTCCTCTTTGTATCTGTTCTCCACACATGGCGTGCACATAAGTGATATGCACATACTTAATACTAGTAATCAGTGAATCAAAGGCTCTAGCAGTGGCCTCCAAATTACGGTGATGCATCTGAGAGCAGTGTCCCCTGCTTAGAGGCTCATTGCTCATGCCCATTTTTTCAGGCCTTTGCCTCATCTCAGCATCTTCATGTTTACTCCTCTATGGTCCCAGCAATCCAAGAATGGCTTTAATTGATGATGGTTTTGGTCCAAACTATACCTTGGCTGTTTATTTCTATTCTCTGCCAGGGACTCTTGGGGATCCTGACTTAATTGGTTTGGACACTTGCCTCACAGAATGAATTGTTTAAATATAACCAGCACAATACAAGACAGGCAGGCTGTAACTCTGAGATCCCAGTTCTGAGCAAGAGCTACACATGCGTGCAAAAGAGAGAAACCATTCATGAATGACTGGGGTGGGGGAGAAAGGAGCAAGCCACTTCCCTTTTTCATGTGCATAGACACTCCAGCTGATGTTAGTAGAGCCCTTTGTCCATACGATCATTCACGCATCTGTTTGTTCATTTATTTGTCCTGGATCACCTTGATTACGGCAGGAGCTCCTCTGTGATCTTTCTCCCTCTCTCCTGGCTCCTGTCCAGACTACCTTCTGCAGCACCGGCCATGACCTTTCTACGGTTCTCCAATTTTGACATGATTTAAGTGCAGGCTTCTTAGCATGGAGGCCAAGATCATGATCTGGTCTCGACCTACGGGAACCCACTCCTCTCCTGTAGCCCCATGTTTGCCCATCTCTGATCTCCAGCAATATTGGACCCTTAGGGACACTACTGAGAATCTAGTTTGCTTTGCCTCCATGGTTTTCTATGTGCTGTTCCCTGCCTTCTAGATGTTTTCCCGTTCTCCTACTTAAACTTATTTCCAATGTACAGTGTTGCCCCGACACTGCCAGTGTAAAGAAGGTGTGAGTCCTTTTTCTGCAGTATAGCTTTGTAGGCACACACCCGTCATAGCTCTGATTACATTGTACTGAACCTCTTGCATACTCATCTTTCTTCCCACTAGCCTGGGAGATGCTCATAGTTAAGACCCACATTGTAATCCTCACAAGAACAGTTTCTGACATACAGTAAGTGCTACATGAGTGCACACAGAATGAGCACACTAATTGTAGGCTGCCTGCTAGGAGTGTGCATGATACCCTGAATCCAAATAGAGTCATTAATATATTTTGCAGAGAAGTAGTGACAGGGTTGGGGTTGTGCTTAGGGTTAGAGTGGAGAATGGATGGGGTTGGGCAATGCTGGAGGCAAAGATACCAGCCCAGCTCCGAATCCTTACATCTAGCTCCTCCTACCATTATTATACTCCACCCACCCTGGAGAGTGTTCACCCCATGACCTTTTACACTCCCTTCAGACACAGCCAAAGCGTCATTCCTCCAGGAACTGTCCCTGACCTGTTTCTGTAACTCTTTGTGAGGTTCTCAATGGTAATATAATATGTATTAGAGTTTCTGGTGCATTCTCTCCAACCAATCTCCTCCTTATACCAAAGTATTTTGTAGCATCTGTAGTACTTAAAAACACACACAAAGTTTAGGCTCAGTAAATATTCATTTAGTGAATGAATTTGGTGAGCAAGCCACTATCAAGTGGTGGTTTCAAAAATAATGTAAAAGTCTAAAAAGAACTTGTATGTTCTTTACTCATTTGTACTTTCTATCTGGCCATCAATATTTCTCCCATCTTTGTCTTAAGATTGATCTTTTTAATCACTACTCACAATTATTGAAATTCTCTCCAGAATTCTCATAGCTTCCCTGACCATGATGTTCAAACCTCACTTCACACACCATGCATTTGGGATATTCAGTGGCTTAGGTTGGTGCCAAGCCTAATTTTCCCAATGTCCCTTACTGTCTCTCTCATTGCTTTTGACAGGAGCCAGGCTCACCACAACACACTCCGCCTGTCAAGAAGGCTAAAGAAGCTGCCCCAGACCCAAATTTTTGGTGGCTGAACTGGTATTCCTTTGCCTTACTAAACCTTTAATTGAAAACAACACATGGATTCTAACTTGTTTAAAATGCCTCCAAGTCCTGGCATAGATTGAATCCGACCCAAGACCCCACGATCTATCATCCCTAGAGAAACACAACATTAGAGGGGACAGAGCTGAGGGTGGAAAGACCTATAGGAATGCAGAGGTCTGTGAAATGGCTCCATCACATCCATGAGGTTTGGCAAGAGCCAGAAGTCTAGTAGCCAGACACGTTGCGCATGAAGCTTGAACTGATGTGCCAGTGTGGCGGAGGAAGTCCTTGCTCTCAGGGTTCATTGTCTATTCATGATTTACTCATCAGGACTGAGTTTTGTGTTAGGTATCCAGCATAGCTAATGATCCTGCTGAAATACTGCTAATGATTTGCTTTCTTACTTTCTCTCCCCTTCACATTCTTGGTCAAGATCAGACAGCATTTGAATCTTGTGTGTCTTGATTTTTGCTTAGGTCTTGGAAGTCAAATCATGTGACAAGATATAAATGGGAAGATCCGTTGCCCTCACTCTCTAAAACCGATGGTGTAACCACCTATGTTAGCTATTCAGTTCAGTCCTTCAGTTAGGCTCAGAAATCACTGCAGTGAAATTTTCAAAAACATTATTTTCCATTTTTGACAGTGGGGTGTTAAAATCCCCTACTATAATTGTGTTGCTGTCACTATCTTTCTTGAAGTCCTCTAAGATTTTCTTTATGTATTTAGGTGCTCCTATGTTGGGTGCATATATATTTACAATGTTTATGTCTTCTTGGTGGATTCTTCCCTTGAGCATTATGAAGTGACCTTCTGGGTCTCTCTTTATGGCTCTTCTTTTGAAGTCTATTTTGTCTGATATGAGTATTGCTACCCTGGCTTTTTTTCCCCTGTCCATTTGCTTGGAAAATTTGTTTCCAGCCCTTCACTTTGAGTCTGTGTAGGTCTTTTGTCCTGAGGTGGGTCTCTTGTAGGCAGCATACATGTGGGTCATGCTTTCTTATCCATTTAGCTACTCTATGCTTTTGATTGGAGCATTTAATCCATTTATGTTTAAGGTTATTATTGATAGGTACTGATTCATTGCCATTTTCATGCCTGTGTTCCTCTCTCTCTCTCTCTCTCTCTCTCTCTCTCTCTCTCTCTCTTTTCCTTCCTTTCCTTAAAGCAGTCCCTTTAGCATCTCTTGCAGAACTGGTTTTGTAAAGGTGTATTCTTTTAGACTTCTTTTGTCTGGGAAGTTCCTTATTTGGCCTTCTACCTTGAATGATACCTCAGACAAGGGTTTAATGTCCAAAATATATAAAGAACTTACACGACTCCACTCTAAGAAGACAAGCAACCCAATTAAAAATGGGCAAAGGACTTGAACAGTCATTTCTCCAAGGAGGACATACAGAGGATCCAGAGACACATGAAAAGATGCTCAGTATCGCTAGCTATCAGATTGATGCAAATTAAAACCACAATGAGATACCACTTCATACCAGTCAGAATGGCCATCATAAACAAAGCAACAAACAACAAGTGTTGAAGAGGTTGTGGAGAAAAGGGGACCCTAGTACACTGTTGGTGGGATTGCAGACTGGTACAACCACTATGGAAAGCAGTATGGAATTTTCTAAGAAAACTAAAAATGGACCTACCTTTTGACCCAGCAATCCCACTGCTAGGATTATATCCTAGGAACCCTGAAACACCAGTCCAAAAGAACCTATACACCCCAATGTTCATAGCAGCACAATTTACAATAGCCAAGTGTTGGAAGCAACCTAGGTGCCCATCAGTAAATGAATGAATCAAGAAACTGTAGTACATTTACACAATGGAATTCTATGCAGCAGAAAGAAAGAAGGAACTCCTACCCTTCACAAGAGCATGGATAGAACTGGAGAGCATCATGCTAAGTGAAATAAGCCAGGTGGTGAAAGACAAATACCACATGATCTCACCTTTAACAGGAACATAATCAACAAAACAAACAAACAAGCATAACATAACCAAAGACACTGAAATTGAGAACAGGCTGACAGTTACCAGAGTGGAGAGGGGAGGGAATTTCAGGGGAAAAGGGGAAGGGTTTGGAGCAACAAGCATGAAAGACACATGGACAAAAGCTGGGCAGGGGGTGGAAATGGGAGGGAAGTGGGGAAGGTTGGGGCAGTGGGCTGGGATGGGAGTACAGGTAACTGTACAAGAACAACAATTAAAATAACAAAATTAAAACCAAAAACCAAAAACATTATTTTCCTTTTGAAAATTATTCAGATAGTGTTACCAGGGATACCATGCTGCACCTCAGGACTTTACACTTTCAGGGACATGGATGGTGCACTGAGAAGTTCTTATCTTGGTGAATCTCATCATGGCACCAATGGCCCTAGTTGGAAGTTGGGAGTTATTCTCGACTTCTCCCTCTTGATATCTAACAAACTCCCAAGACATGCTGACTCCACTTTATTCATAATGTATGACTACATCCCCTTCTCCTAAACTCATAGTTCATACCCGTGTCATTTTTCTTCTAGAACATTGCCACAGCTAGCCAGCTAGTCTCTCTGCTTGCAGTCTTGCCCTCTTCCATTCCACCCACCAGTGGGCAGTCACATTGGTCTATCTCGAACATGCATTTTATCACGCCACTCAATTGCTTAAGTAATGCCAATGCTCCCCCTTCCCCCTAGAATAATATCCCAAATAGCAAGCACAGCCTGTAAGTCCAGCACAACCTGGTCTATGTCTTTTACTGCAGGATCACTTCTAACCACCACCTCTCCATTCTTCAGGATCTACCGTACTGAGTCTGGCCTGTACTTCAGACAAGCCGTGTTCTCTCTAACTGCCGTGTCTTTAATTTGATTTTTCTTTTTCTTGAATGGTTCTATTGGCCTGTCTTCCAATAGCCTTATTTCTCCATCAGGAGCCTGCTTAGCTGCCACTTCTTTCAAGAAACCTTCCTAAGTCTGGTTAATGAGCTCGTACTTGGTGCTTGTGCAGGGCGTTGTACTTACGCCTTCATGACACTTACCATGCAACATTGTAAGCCCCCATTTCCTTTGTCATGTAAGTGACTAGGCCTTACGTTTCCTGCAGTCAGAACCATGTCATGAGCACCATTGTATTTTCAGTGCCCTACAATGAGCTTAAGGGAAGAAATAGTTCATTCTCTCTTTTTACTTCCCTT
Organism: Anoura caudifer; assembly: GCA_004027475.1. Classification (NCBI taxonomy): domain Eukaryota; kingdom Metazoa; phylum Chordata; class Mammalia; order Chiroptera; family Phyllostomidae; genus Anoura; species Anoura caudifer. Next base: position 26,270 of record PVKU01003427.1, on the reverse strand, counting down.
GACATGGCAGTTCAAGGCACATCAGATGGATTCCTCTTTTTGAACCCACTAAGCTGAACTTCTTTCACGACTCTCTCTTTGTTCTGGATGTTTCCTTAGCCTGAAATGTCTTTCCCCCTCTTCTTCTTTCTCCATATGAGTTCATCCAAGGCCAACCACATGATTTTTTAAATGTTTTATTTTACATTATGTTTCATAACCAGACCAACTAAGCTGACTCTAAGCATTAGGTATAGGATGGAAATAACATTGTTTATACAGATACAACTTACTATTATTATTATTATTATTTATTCTATTACAGTTGTCCCAATTTTTCTCCTTTGCCCTCTATCCAGCCTACCCCCTCCACACCCAAAACATCTTAGAAAGAGTTCTGAAACATGATTCAGAGGCTAGAGCCCTGGTCATGGCTGTATTTATGACTTGCTGTGTGGCCTTAAGCAAATCATTTCCCCACTCTGGACCTTACTTTGCTCCTCTGAGCATGGAGAGAGATTGGATTAGATGATCTTTTAAGGATCCCTCCAATAGTAATTCAATCAGGATGTTTGAGGTAGGAAAGAAAAGGACCTTTGGAGAAAGATCAGTCTATGCTGAAACAGGCCACAGTAGTGAGCTGAATCTCCCTCCAAACAAAACCAGCCTGAAAGTCTTTGTTCGCTCATTGCTTCTCTACTCCCTGTGCTCCCACGGGGTTCATCTCGGCATCACGTTCACGGTGTTTCATGTATTCACACAGCAACTGTACTATTACTTACATAACAGATATCTTGGAATCTCTCACTACAAATTAATTGCTTTTTTTTAAGGAGGAAATTTTACATGCCATAATTTGAAAACCAGTATCGCTTGCCATTGGTGGATGATAAAGTACAAAATAAACAAAATAAAGATAGAACTAAATATGTATGGTTCATATACAACACTTTGAGAAATATTGGTACAGGGGCAAGCAAATGGTCTTTGGAAGGTGGACCTGGATTCAAGTCCTAGTTCCATTGCTCGTTATCTGGGAAGCCCAGGCAGAAGAACTAGCTTCTCTCAACACCGGTTTCCTGATGAACAAAATGGAGTTACTAATGCTTACCATGTCATGTTTTTATGCTAGTTGAATGCGATCACTCTATGAGGAGGAGCCCAGCTCAGTTTTGGGCACATAGACAGATACTCATGAAATCTTAGCTTCTTGTGCACTAACTGGCCTTTCTTGTTAAAATCTTATGACTAGACAGGAATGTACAGTGACTTTTCAAGACTGGGGAGTGTTGTCAGGCCAAAGGGTGATTGGACCCAAGTTCTAGATACTAACTAAAAGTGCTCTGAGTGGATGGTGTTGGAAGAGCAGGAACAACTAGGAAATATCATGGCTGCTTATCTAAAACGGGCTGGAGGGAAAGCCAAGTTCGGGAGTACCAAAAACTATTTGTCAGTATTTCACATTTATGTATACAGACACTGAGTGTGCTGTATACATGATGTGGCAAATGTCTGTTTATTTGTGGCACAGTCTTTTGACATCCTCCTAGTCTACCCCCCTCCCTGCCCCATGCCTGGAACAGAGGGCTTCATTTCCAATACTTAGGGTTGGATTTCAGGTTAATTTGGCCTTCAGCATAGAGGAGCCTGGCCATCCCTATCTATAGTCATCATCCTGATTATCCCTGCAAGTACTAGGCAAGGTCTTCTCTGAGAACTCTACGCATGTCCTGATTCGTCATGAAAATACTTGTCTCCTGCTGTGGACAACAATGTCTGGGAGACAGCTCGTGCGATAAAGGCTGGACGGTTGCAGTGATATACTTGGATGGAAACATGTTACACTACGATTTCTCACCAATCATCAATAATTGTGCCTAGAATCTCATGCATTTCAAATTAAAAACTTTATGAATGTGGTTTTATTGGTAATGTTTGAGACTGATCGACTGATTGATTTAGTTCTTTCCTTTATTCAAAAAAATGTCAAGCAGCACCTTCTGTTTATTAGACACAGGGGATCTTGAGAGAAATAAGCATTTTTCCCCCTGACCTCAAGAAGCTGAGAGTCTTTGCAGGTGACACAAACAAGTGTAAACTAACAAAAATCAAAGCCAGCAAATGAAAAACAAAGACGACAGAGATGTCGAGCAGAGCACTAAGGCCGGTGTGCACAGGAGGCTATGGGTCCCCAGGGAGTGAGCAGAAAAGCTGATCGCAAGTCCGGTTCCATTCTGTGGCCCACGGACCCTTGGCCTCTGCACAGAGAAGTCATGTTTTGCATTCACCACCATGACATAGTCATCTGGATAATGACTTGCAAGCTCTGTGAGGGCAAGTGACAGTGGCTGCCATGGTTGTCACCGGATCCTCAGTGCTTTGCTGAGCACAGTACTCAGCACATAGTAGGTGCCTAATGCATGTTTGTGTGACGAGCATGCAGATGAACTGAAATGGGTCACAAATACAGTAAAGACCTATGAGGTAGGTGTTTTATACCTTGGAACACATCCTTCTTTCTGGAAAAGAGTTTTCCTTTCCGGTTTAAATGTCCTAAATTGCATGGAGCCACACTGAGCTGCAGGATTCCTGGACCATAAGCACAATTCCCAGCAACTAAAGGCACACCCCTGAAAGTCAGAGAAGCTTTCTCCAAATGGACCAGATTCACAGGGTGAGAAGAGATATGCGAGTCCCGGCCAGAGGCCAAGGTTCCTTATTCACTGCCTCATTGGCAAGTGAGAGCCTCAACAAAATACAGAACCATCTGGCTTCTGTGTGCCTGCGCTTGAAGGACATTCTGCCCGGGAAACTCCATACATGGCCCTCGGTCCACACTGCCCTGGCCTCTGGCTGCTTCAGGCGTAGGTCAGTCCCTTCGTGCCCCAGTAGCTCTGCTACTTCCAAGCCACGTGGCCCAGCGAACTCCCTGGACCTTGGTTTGGCCCCTCTCACGTTCAATCTAACTGTTGTTGAGTGGCCAGAGATTGGAACCCAAATCCTGAGTGCAAGACTCTGCTCAGCCACTCTTCCTGGGTGTGTGACTTGTCAGTGGGCAAATCCACCCTCCAGTAAGGTCCGGGTCTCACTTTGGACACTGAAATCAACCTAGAGTGTGAACTCCCCACTGGACTGTGAGCTTGCTGAGGGCAGGGGCTGTGCTGTGTGCTCTGTTCCTGTGGTGGGTGGCTCCCAGCAGAGCCTCAATACGTGTCAGTTAGTGAAGGAATGAAGCTCTGTCTCTGTTCCAGGGGCTGAAGCGGGTGTTGTGCCCGCACACCCATGGGTGTCCCCTAGATGGCACACTCAGCTCACTTTTGGATTGGCGTCAGAGGCTCTGGCTGGGAGATGCCCTGGTGTGGAATAGTTTATTGGAAATCCAGTTTCATCCAGTGCACCGGGAATCCTCTGAGCAGCTGCAAGGCTTCTGGAAATGCCAGCCAGCGGGGGTGAATCTGTCTTCTTTTGCAGCAAGACGATAGGCGTGGGTTTATCACCTCCCCTCTCCTGCTGAAGGGTTTTCTGAACTCGGGAAATGGCCTCCTAATGGGCAGGGAAGGTGGGGCAGAAACTAACCTTTCTTCTCAGGCATGTGGGGTGACCTTACGTGTATTTTCTCATCTAATTTTCCCAGCGACCCTACCAAATAGGTAGTGTTATTATTTCACCTTTATAAATGACGAAGCAGAGATATTGAGACATTAACGTATCTTGTTGAAGTCAAGCAGCTGTCCTTTGGAAGCGCTGGGTCATGCAGGTGTCTCAACCACATTTATCCGTCCTCCCTATTTAACTCAGGTAAAGAAGGTGTTGACAATCGAGGCTGAGGGAAATGGAAACATGGTTGCTTCCATGAAGTATTTGGATGTGACATAAGACAACAAGAATCGTCAGCTCTAGAAGTGATGTCTCCTTTAGCCTGAGAACATAGCCCGTGCCTCAGGTCTTGGCAAGACAGGATTGTGTGTGTCTCTGGAATTCTATCCCAGCCCCCAGAGAGCCCCTTTCAAGGACACAGTCACCTGCAAAACTCTAGATACTTCTGGCTTGAGGAATTCTCATCTGAAAAGAGGCCCATTTTCTCCAAAAACAGATATTCTAATTCTCTCTCTCCCCGATGTTTTGGAGTTGGCTGACACTTTTGGGAGAAAGGCAAATGAGGAAATTCATCATTCGTTTATTTAATGGGTTTCAAGTGAGCTCGCATCATGGTTTGAACCATGTTCTGTTGGACATAATCCATGCAAGGTTGAAGCACACGGAAGCCCTGCCTTAGTAACAGGAGGCATCAACCCACGTGCAAAAGTAAATTATATTTAAGGTATTGTAGAAAGTGCCAAGTGCCTTGAACGTCTTTCTGGGTTTGAGAGGAAGCACATGTTCTAAGTGAGGGGAAGGCTTCATGGAGGAGGTGATATTTGAGCTGGGACTTGGAAGCTAGGTAGAATAAGGGTATTCAGTGATGACTTGAAGGACACAAGAAGTAGTGACATAAAAAAGCCAAGAAAGGTTACAAACTAATAAGTCCTACAATTCCCCGTGTGTGGAGAAAAGGGGGGTTATAGTCAGGGAAGAGAGACTGGCCTCAGATCGGAGGGGTTCTATCTGCCATATTTATCTCCCATTATGATATTATTTCTGCTTGTCCCTTTCTGTTAAGTTTTACTTCATACAGTTGATGTTTTATGCATAAAATTTAAACTGATTACACCTGGGAAATTGACCTTGTATCATAAGATATGTCTGTTTATCTTGGTTGGTGCCTCTTACCTTAGGGTCTCTATGGGGTGATGTCAGCTTAGCTACACAAGGGTTCTTTTGGTGAATTTTCGCAGAGTTTCTGTTTTTAAACCCTTTGAGTTTTAATGTTTCTGTGTCTTTTTTAGTTAAGGTGTGTCACATGTAAGCGGAGTATAGTTTTTTTTTTCCTATTCTGACAGAGTCGGTCTTTCAATCAGAGACTTCGGTTCATTAACATTAAATGTAATTATTGATATATTTGTGTTTTTAAACATTATTATTTATTTCCTATTTGAGCCACTTGTTTTATGTTTAATTCTTTATTTTATTTTTATTATTAAATAAACTATCAATATATTTTATTATCTTTTTAAAATTGTTGTTCAAGTGCAGTTTTCTGCCTTTTACTCCCATCCCAGCCCATCCCCCAGCCTAATTTTTTATTTTTTTAAGACTATGCAAATATTGCTAAATTCCACTTCTCCTCTAAATTCTATTTCCCCTCTTTATAAGAATTTAATCACACATTAAGTCGTTATCCTAGAGATTACAAGATCGATTGTAGATTTATTAAATTACACATAAATTAATATTTTTATCCTCTTCCTAATAATGTGAGGTCTTTGAATACTTTAAATGCATTTACTCTCTATTGACTTTTATAGGTAGTTTATATGCATTATAATTTTACATGTATTCTAAGCCTATAAAATTTTGATTTTTTTTTGTATAGTCTCTGCTCATTTAGTCTTCCCAACGTGTTTACCATTTTTATTAGTCTTCATTTCTGCCTCCATTTCTGTGTTTCCATCTGGCATCATTTTCTTTCTGCCTAAACAATTTTTCTCGGGTTTTTTTTTTTTTTTTTTTTTGCAGATCTGCTGTGTATGAATGATCTGTTTTTGCCCGTCTGGAAATCTCTTTATGTCACCTTCACTTCAGAGGTGATTTGCTCTGAGGACAGAGTTCTGCATTTGTTTTAATTATTAGTTTTCCAGCCCTTCACAGACATTCTTCCATTGTCTTCTGGCGTCTATTGTTACTGTTCGGAAGTCAGCCTTAAACCTTGTTTCTCTTTTGAAGTTAATGTATTTTTTCTCTGTCTGTTTTAAATATATATTTTTTCCAGTTGTTTGACTATGATGAGCTTAGATGTGATTTCCTTTGTAATTTATATCTCTTTAAATATTCTTTCTGTCTCATTCCTTCCTCTTTTTCTGGAATTCCAATTACATATACATTAGAACTTTGTAACTTATTATATACACATGTATCATTTACATATGTAAACAGATATAAGATACATATGATCTTCTTCTATATTTTTCATAATTTTTACTCTTCTTGCTTCAGCCTGTATATTTTCTACTAATCTATCTTCTATTAACTACAGCTTTCTTCTGCTGCCCTGAACTCGCTGCTAAGCCTACTTATCGAGTTCTCAATTTCAGTTACTGCATTGTTCAGTTCCCATATTTTTGTTTGAAATTTTTATTGGCTCAATTTCTTTGATGAAATTGTCCATTTTGTTACCCATTCTGTTTTGCATATCAATCATAGTTTAAAAATATTCTGCCCTGGGGCAGGCAGAATGGTTGGATGGGTCCCCGGTGCCACCCCTCCCCCACCCGCGTATGGTGCAGGTAGCATCTCCGGGCTCTTGTGTGTGGGTGGTCCCTGTGAACGTGGTGGGAGCTTGAGTCCTGATTGGGCTACATAACGCATGCGCTGGGATGGTCATTGCTGTGATAAGACTTCTTCGCAGCAGGCAGGCGACAGACTCTCCTGCTGGCTTTGAAGAAGTGCGCTGCCGATTTGTGAGAGGGTCATAGTGCAGACTTGAGGGCGCTTTCTAGAAGCCGAGCAGCCAGCGGGAAGATGGGGCCCACTGCCCTTCCCACGGTCTACCGGGGCTTGGAAGAGGACCCTAAACTCTGGACTTGAAGGCAGCCTCACCGAGCAGTGAAGCCAGCTATGCTGTGCAGGGGCTTCCGACCTTTCCAAACTGTGAGACAGCACACGAGTGTTTCGTTTGAACTCTCTGAGTGTGTGGTGGTTTGTTATGCGGCGTTAGAAAATGAATACAAGTAATTGATGGGTCCATTTCTGTATCTTGTGACGTTCGTCTTGTTTTTTTGTTATTTTTCTATGGAAGGCGCATTGTATGTGAAATGCTGTAGGGGTGCCGGATAATGCTCTGCTCCTCTGGGGAGGTTCACCCTATTCTCAGTAGGCATTTAGCGTAGCAGCAACTCATCACCATCCGGTCAGGAATGGAGCTCATTCAGGGCTTGGTTGCAGTGTGTGTACAGCTATATCGGAATTTGAGTTTGCCCTCACTCCTAGGTGTAGCCCTCCAAGGAAGGCAAACTGAAGGCTGGATGCTCACGAGGGCTTTCCTTCAAAGCGGGCCCTCCGCTCCAGTTTTGAAGCCCTTCCTATCTTGGGGCCAAGAGACTGAATGTTTGGCTTCCCCTCAAATTCAGGTGTTGAAGCCTAATTCCCGAACCTGAGGGTGCTTGGAGGTGAGGCCTTGAGGAGGTAATTAGGTCACGTGAGCGGAGCCCTAATGAAAGGAATTAGTGGCCATGTAAGCGAAGACAAAAGAGAGGACTCAGCATGTGAGGGCACAGCAGGAAGGGATCTGGCGAAGGTCCGCACACCAACCAAGCTGGCTGCCACCTTGCTCTTGGACTTCCAGCCTTCAGAGTTGTGAGGAACACATTTCTGTTGTTTACCACCCAGTATGGTATTTTTTTAAAACAGCAGCCCGAACTGATTATGGCATTTGATACAGTCAAAAGCTCTGCTGTTTTGCGATGGCGTCTTCCCTTGTGTACATAGCTTCCTTCCTCTTTAGCAATTTATGTTTTCTGTCACACTCTTCATTTCCTTCTGAGTCCTCACCAGCGGAGTTTTTAACGCCCTATTTCTACTAACAGTCTAAGGCAGTGTAAGCTTTTTCTAGGATGCTCCTCAAAATTATTCAAGCCTCTGTTCTTTGCCCGATTCCAAAGCCACTTCTGTATTTTAAAGTATTTGTTACAGCAGCACCCCAGTTCCAGGCACCAAAATGTGTCAGAGTTCAACCGGAGAAGCAGGTTTGCTGCAATGAATTGGTTTATGTGATTGTGGAGGATGGCTGGGCCACTCCAGCTCCACAGGGCAGGCCGTCAGAAAGGGTATGCTGGAATTTCGGGACCTGGACTGAAGCTTCTGTTGAGAAGTGGGATTTTTCCTTTTCTCTAGGAAGCTTCAGGATTGCTTTTTCATTTAGCCAATTGAATCAGGCCCACCCAAATTATCTAAAAAAAAAAAAAAATTTTTTTTCTCTTCCTTAAAGTCCCCAGATTATGAACTCTAGTCACATCTACAAAATAACCAAAGCTGTGAGTCTAGCCCAGTTGATATACCCAAAAGACCATCGCAATTGGATATGAACTTATCCTGCCTTTGCAAATGTTTGTCCTATCTTTTCTGCTTGATCAAGTATCTTCGACTCTTGGTTTAAATGTTGCTTCTTCACTTGTCCCTGCTCTTCCTTCCCATTATAAAATCAATTTCTCTTTGGTGCAGCATTGGCGTTGTGCACGCTGCCCACCTATAGCATTTACTATGTTTTCTTATACTGAGGTCTACAGTTATTTACCCATTTACTGAACTCTGCGATCTGAAAGACAGAGACCGTATGCCTTAGTCAATGTCTGAGGCTCAGCACAAGCTCCATAAAGATCATTTAAATGTCTATTGATCTGTACTAAGGTAGAAGGTGTACTTTTATTTGTTTTAAAGCCTTAATCGAAGGAAGCTGACTTTCTTGAGAAGACTCATTTGAGTGGGTCACTTAATTATGCAAATACATAGCGAGAGAAAGACGTTACGGTAAAGATAATGTACAGTAGAAACTTTTGTGACTTTATCAAGAGTGGCACTCTCTAGATCGATAGTATACAAAGTTGATCTCTGCAAAGGAGGAGGTGAATAAATTTGCATGAGGGACCCATGACTCTTTAAAAGAGAGGGGATGGCAACCCTGCCCCTTTTCCCTGTGATTCTAATTAAGAGAGAATTACCAGGTGGGTGGACCTGCTGAAGGTTTAGTTGCAGGAAAAGGCAATGGGCTTCTCCAAATGAAATTCTCCTTAAGGGTGGGAAGACCCAGGCTGACGGCCTGAATCCACATCAGCTTGGTGGTGGGCCGATCGCTTCACACTGAGGGTGATACCAGCATCTCTTCCAGATTCAGCCACCTTGACACGGGGCTGAGCTCAGGGAAACAGGGTCTGAACATGGCAATGACACCGAACACTGGTCTCAGCCTGGAATCCCTCTGGTTAATGCTGCCCCTGAAGGAGTGAGACCATTTTCCTCCGCGGAAGAGCCGTGCTGTGAGGAAGGAGCTTGGCTGCTGAGGCAGTTACTGCTCTGGTGACCACGATTCCATTGCAACCACCTCGAGCGATAAGAGGTCTTACCAGTGGCAGGTTGGAATTTGTATTCTGCCTGCTCTGATGTAGCCTATTTTTTTTAACAGCTTTACTGATGTATAATCGATATAAAAAACCTGCACATATTTCATGTGCACAATTAATTAGATGAGTTTGGACGTGTGCAAACACCTGCGAAACCATCATCATGTCCTCCACTTCCCAAAGTTTCTTGAGTCCCTTTAAAATTTTTTTTAATCCTCACTGAAGGACATTTTTTCATTGTTTTTAGAGGGAGAGGAAGGGAGAGAGAGAAACATCAGTGTGAGAGAGAAACATCAGTTGGTTGCCTCCCATATGTGCCCAGTCTGGGGATTTTGTGCAACCTGACCAGGGGTTGAATCCACAACCCAGCATGTGCCCTGTCTAGGGATTGAACCCACACCCCTTCGGTTATGTCATGATGCTCCAAACAACTGAGCCACACCAGCCAGGGCTCCCGTGTCCCTTTTTATTGGTGATAAGATCACCCAACATTGGATGCATTAGATGTATCCTCTTAACAAGTTTTTGAGTGCACGATACAGTATTGTTGACTATAGGCACGATGCTATACAGCAGCTCTCTAGAGCTAATTTGTAAAGAACTACTCTTTCGGACAATGTGTGCTTTGTGGTTTGGTGCAATTCAGTGGAGGAAGAGAGTCCCAAGGGCAATGACTTCAAGCAGGCAGTATCTGAGGCTGGAAGAACTCATCAGTGAATGGAGGGGTGCGCAATCACACATGCTGTTCCCCTCCTGAAAGGACTTGGGAGTCAGAAAGGCCAGTGTTAGGCGTCCGACTCTAACACTCACTGCTTGTGCAAATGTGAGCAGTTGTTTAACCTCTCCGTGTGTCAGTTTCCATTTCTGTCCCATGTGGACATTCATGCTTATTTCAGAAGCTGGCTTTTAGTGAGACAGTGCAGGCCCCCTGATTCCCACCTAGACCTGTCCCTCCTTTTCGCTGCATGTCATTGTCATATGGAAACCATTCACAGACCACCGTCTTTCAAATCCTGCCCCAGACAATAAAAGACCGTTTGCTGCCAATATGCACAGGAATCTGTTCTCCATCCAGAACTGAGCGTGAGAACATGACTATTACACATCTTCTACAAAGTCCTATTTCCTCTCTACAGCTAAGATGGTTCTCATCTGTCAAATGGAGACAGTGCTTGGGATCGAAATAGGATCAAAAATTCAGAAGGAAACAAAGCAGAAGTTGAAGAGAAAGTGCTCTCTAAAGGAAGTGAAAATACAGGAGGCTCTCGATTGCTCAGGATTGTGGTTTCAGGTACTAGAAGATCTATTTTTACACTTAGCCTACTTATTTATTTCAACAGGGGAAGTGGTGATGGGGATCTGCTGTGCAGAAGTATTCTTGAATAGTATCACCTTTATTATGCAGCTGGCTATTAAATTGATATCCGGTCACCCTTAGGTTCATTTTGGCTGTCTCTACAGTGTAAGCTTCATAAGGGCAGAGCCTGGGGTTATCTAGTTGATTATTGATTACCAATCAGTTCAATGACTTCTTCATTCATTCACTGAAAAATATTTTTATACTCCTGCTATTGTGTAGGATTTTGTTTCATGTAAGGAAACGATTAAAAAGTATTCTGCATTAATAGAACTTTTATTTTAACATTGGTAAGGGAAGATAAATATTTTCTGATATTATTTTCTGAGATGCAGGGGGTTGCTATAGAAAATTTGGGGGATTCTCTCTGGTAGTTAGAGTGATCAGGGAAAAAATGGGCAATTTAAAGAACCATGAAAAATTAGGCAAAACAAAGGGAGCATGAAACACAATTCCATTTGAGAATGGAAAAAGCTTGTCAAGCTCTAATAATTTATAGAAACTTATGTAGCAGAAGGATGGCATTTAGTAGATACTCAATAGCTGTGTCATCTATTAGTAATCTCTGTGTCCTTTTGAGGTCTTCAACTCTATATGTGTCATTCCTTCTCGTTGGCCTAGTCTTGAACCTCTTTAGCTTCCCCTTCATCCTCATGCACCTCAAACACTCAGATACCAAATCCTGTTGTGTTTCTGTACAGTTTCCAATGCTTACTCTAACCCATCCTGGTTCTCTTGCCCCATTGCTACTGATTGCCTTCATGCAAGTCCTTTGAGCTCTTATTTGCACTGCAGCAACAATCTCCTATAGTCTATATTACTTTTGCCTCCTGAGGATCACGTTCTATGTTTCCCCCATTAGCAGCAAATTTGTGGTCTAATGAGATTGGCCACCTGTGTCCAATAGTAATTCCTCCAGTGCCAATAATGCTATACCACTGGCATCTTCACATTGTGATTGGTGGATAAAGGCATGTAGCCCAGGAAGTGATGGGTTTTCCTATGACCAAATGGATAGGTCTGTGCATGGTTATCTAACCCAAGTTGGCCCACTCATTGTGAAGCCTTGGACTGACTGATTGGGTGAAGAGAAGCTCCCTCATTTTTTGGATTTTGCAGTAAGTGAATGAAACGTAAGATCGGTGTGGCTGTTTGGCTATCGTGTTGGAAGACAGCCTAAGGCAGAGCCTGGGAAGTTGTAGAGAAGAGGATTTAGAGACCTTAATAACTTTCTTGAAACTCCCATTGCTGGACCCAGTTCTGTTAACTTGCCGATTTCCTTTATTGCTTGAGGCATTTTGAGTTAGGTTTTTTTTTACACGTGCAATACTTCAATTCTTGAGTAAGCTGCCATATCAACTGTGACTTTATCCAACACCTGCTAATGTTTGCTGTAAATTATGATAAAAATGATAGCTAATATTTATTGAGTATTTACTATGATCTCAGCATTGTTCTAGTCATATAAATGTATTATCTTATAGCTCACAACAACCTTATTGGTTAGTTATTATTATTAAGGCCATTTTAAAATGAGGAGCCCAAGGCCCAGAAGGTCAAGTCATTTGACCAAGGCTGTCTGGCTATTGAGGAATAGTTAGGCATATTACTTTATATATGGCTATATGACAGATAACCCCCAAATTCAGCAGCTGAAAACAATAAACATTAATTATCTCACCATTTCTGTGGGTGAGGAATCTGGGCACAGCTTGGCTGGTGCTTCTGGTTCAAGCTCTCTGATGGCTTGCAGCCAAGCTGTTGACTGGGTTGCAGCCTCATCTGAAGGCTTGACTGTGGGTTTGGGGAAGGCTTTCTAATACCCTGATCTTATAGGGTTGTTCCTCTCTCAGGATTCCTTTCATGCATCCATGATAAATTCTGACTGCGTTATACATCCCAGTCTATCTCCCAAATATGTCTTAACAGTCTCAAGCTCCCCACAGTCAAACTTTTCTAATGTGTCCCAACATCTGATAAAAGCTTTATAATAACAGCTGACAACCCTCAGATAATCTCTGATGCTAGAATAGTCCCTGCATTTTCTCACTATCATGTCTTTATTCCTGCCATCACTTCTTTTTCGAATCCCTTTAAAAGTTTTCTCTCCACCATTTGTGCAAGTCCCATTATGCAAAGTTGTCTGCGCGCATCTTGTTCCTTTAAGACGATGTTCCAGATTCCCCACCACTGTCTCTGCTGGGATTAACCTCCTTTTCCTTACCATACGGTGCTCCTTCCTTCCCCTTTCTTAGTTCCTACACAGCCTTCCTCTTGGTTGGATTACATGACCATTTTTCTGCTCCTGATAACTTCCTAGGATGCAGGGACTGTGTCTATCTGGAGCAAGGTAGAAGGTTATACATGTAAGAAGGCAATTGCTTCATGGCTATTGTGAGGATTAAAACAGAACTGCTCACTCTGTAAACCCTATAAGAGAGTGCTCTTTTTATCAATAACAACAAGACAGAAACGAAATCTCATACTGAACTGACTTTTTAATTTGTTTTGCTCAAGTCTTTTACCTGAAAAATTTCCAGGAACTTTGCTGCTTCTATTTCCCCTGTCAAATTTTAGTGTCTTTTAATTAGATTGACCTGAATGTCTCTGAGCTTCTTTGATCAGACTTTGTCTCACTTTATTTCCTCCCGGAGCCAAGTCTCCTACACTGAAAGTGTATCTGTCAGGATAGACAAAGTTATGCTATAGTAGTAAACAACTTCCAAATTGCAATAGCTTAAGACAATAAAAATATGTATTTCTTACTCATATCACATGTCTATTAAGGATCCCCTCCATGTTCTTCTCACTCCAGAGCTCAGGCTAACAAACAAAATAGGCACCCCTGCGATATTGGACGGAAACACAGAAAGATTAAAGAACTATATTAAGTCTTACCCCAAAGGTTAAGTGCTGTAGTCTGGAAAAGACAGATGCTACTCCTGCTCACATGTAGAATTGGCAAAAAACACTCATGTGGCCTGTTATGAATTGAACTGCACCCTTTCCCCCAATATATCCTGGAGTCCTAACCCCTAAAGCTGATGAATGTGATTAATTTGTAAACAGGGTCCTTGCCGATGGAATCAGGTTAAGACCAGGCCGTGTTGGATTAGGGTGGGCCCTAGTCCTGTACAAATGGTGTACTTATAACAAGAGCAGAGACCAGAGGCACAGACATATGAGGAAAGAATGCCATGTGATGATGGGGGCATAGGTTGAATGCCAAGGAGTTTTTGCATTCCAGTACCAATCAAAGTCATTCCAATGTCATCCAAACTCCCAGGAGCTAGGAAGAAGCAAGAAAGAATTCTCCTCTAAAGGTTTCACAAGGAGCATGGTGCTGCTGACACCTTGATTTTGGACTTCTAGCTTCCAGAACTGTGCAACAATACATTTCTGCTGTTTTAAGACTTGCAGTGTGTGATACTTGGTTATGGCAGCCCTAGGAAACTAGTACCTGGCTTGACCAACCAAAAAGGGGGCATGAAGTTCAGTCTTCAGTGTGTCTGAAAAAAGGGCAGGGTGGTATATCAGTAGCTATGAAAGAAGCATCATTAAATAAGGTCAATTTCACAGAAGACTTTTTCATTACCCCATGCAGCAAAATCTGGTCAAAATATCTACCTGCGAATTTTCTTTTCTCTTTTCCATTGTCTTCCCCAACAACTACTCGTTCCTTTCCTTTACAACCTGGAAAGAAATCTCTTTTGATTTTTCTTGCAATTCAGCTCAGTAGAAGCCTACTGGTGAGGCAAACATCAGCCCGTGTTCATTTAATTGGAGAAGTCCTGCTATTGGAAGATCTCCTGCTATTCTGGAGCACTGGTCCGAGTTGCTTTGTGGTCTCACAGCCATCAGTGGACTACATTTAATACCTGCACATGGTCACAGGGCATTTCTGTGTTCAGATGAACTTCAGGTCTTTGGATGTCCTCACCCGCACTCATGAGTTAAGGCTGCAATGTGGCAGGGACTTTCCCAGCTATGCATTTCCATTGTCTGCATATTACTGGCACAAGACAGTGGTCACTTTGACTAAATTACTGGATCATTTCCATTTTGTATTTTTGATGTAGTGGCTTCCCTGAAGGTGTAAACATCAGCTAATGAGTTTTTGCTGTAGGCAAACCTGTTGCAGTAATAGATAAGCATGAAATCATGTAGTCAAGTAAAGTCTGCTGTACTGAGAGTGTGTACAAGAGTCATCTTTGTCTTCTCCTTGATATATTAAGATTATAGGAAAGGCCCAGCTATTCTGATTTCCTGCAATTAGACAACTTAAGACCTGGAGCAAATATCAGGGAGCTGGTGTGGTTGTGACTGAAAGTCAGGTCTCATATTGGCTGAAGGGGAATCTAAGGCCAGTTTGCAAGGGTACCTTGCATAAGAGAAAATAAGAGAAAAGAGAAAAGATTCTGCCCATCTACTCCCTTGTCCCTTCAATACGCATAATGTTATTAGGGCATCTTTAAGGGATAGCCTAGTAGCATAGAATGCTTCGATTCTCCAGGAAGCACACAATCCATAAATATTTCATATGTACTAAGCAATTGTACATCATTGCTTCTTCCTAGCAAGTCAAGTTGCATACATTAATTAATGTTTGTCTCGATTAATATTTATTAGATTATCATTTACATTGAATTATATTAAAATATTAATTCATGCATACATCGAGAAAATACAATTGCCAACTGTGGGATATTTGCAATATGTTTGTTGCTTAATTAGACATTTATAAATCATTACAAGCTGTTCCTTTATATATAGCCAGATATGCCAAAGGTACCCTTTAAGGAAGTTTTACTTTCTGAAGGTGATTTTGGACCCTTGGTGCATATTAGAAGTACTGGAAAGTGTAATTACCAAAATGTGCACTGCTTTCTTCACTTGATCCTAGCCAAAAGGCTGAGAAGTGATGCACTGCTTTCTTTAAAAGTATTAATGGTGTAACCCAGACACTGGTATATACATAAGTGGCAGACATAGAGAATTCACAGGTATATTCATATTCAATATACAAATTCTTTCTGTCTGTCATTTATGTACTGAGTACTTAAATACGCTAGAATGTGCTCTAGGCATTTCAAATTGTTTTCATACTCAATACTTACAACATCCCCTGAAGTAGGTACTGATAGTCTTTATAGATGAGGGTACTGAACTTTAAAAAAGTTAAGTAGTCTGGTGAAAGGTAATGAGTGGTAATCACTAGTAGGAAAGCTTGACTTTGAACAAGTCTCTCTAACTTCATAGCTCTTATTTTTCAGCCCTGCATAATAAAGCTTCCAATGTAAATTATACTTTGCAATTATTCTCTGGAATTTGCAAAACTCTCCCAGGAAGGAACCTTAGCAAGCTTGTCTATCACCACCACTTTACAAAGGAAAAACCTGAAGCCTAGAACGTTAGGAATATTTAACTTGAAATAACTAAGAATCCATACATAAATGCAAATTCTTCATCTATCCAGAATAAGAGGTATATGGTTTTATCTTTCATCACTCAATAACTATCATGACATTTAGTACAAAAAATGTAGATATCTGTTTCATGAATGAATGCTTGAGTAAATGAATGAATAAACTTACTTCCCACTTTTAATTCTTTGGTGATTCCCCAATCACCTTCAGGATAAAGTCCTGTCTCGTACCAGTCAACACAGCCTTCCGAGATCCATCCTGATTGGCTCTCCAACAGATCTTCCATACTGAGGAACAGGTGCTCTGTTCTCCAGCAGAGGTCAGCTGACGGATGATCCAGAACATGCATTTCTTCCCCAGGCTCTCTGGCTTAGTACATGCTATTAGAGGTTATCTTGAGCCTCTCTTTCTCCTCATGTTGGGCTCCTGGAAGTATTCCCAGGGAGTCCCCCCTCCCTCAGTGTTTCCGTGGTGCCCTTTGCTCTCTCAACCTCAGTCCTTTCACACTGTCGTGTAAACCAAACCATTTGACAAAGAACTTGTGGACGGCAGGGCCCAGGACTTAGCAACAGGCAAAATAAACCTCAGCCTGCTTATTAGTGTCTGCTGAGTGTCAAACTTTACATCGATGATCTCATTTTATTCTCTCAAAATTATGCAAGGAACATGCCTACAATTTAACATGTTGTATATGTAAACACTACAGTATTTTATATCTCATAATCCATAGATTCGATGCTAAATGTATTTTTAATTCATTCTTACTAAACTTTATGCTATTATATTCTCATTCATTTCATTGACAATCATATTCTTAAAAAATATCAGTAAGTAGGAAGGTACTTTAATAAAAAGTGAAACTCTGGCCCTATAAAATGTCTACTGAGTACCTACTAAGTGCCCAGCACTATGTTGGACCCTGATATTCTTGCACAGACTGGGTCAAAGAAAGTGTTGAACAAAGAATATGTGATAGAGAGAGAGCTTATTGGGAGTGGAGTTTCAGGGTAAAGCTGAAAATCAAAGGAGAAAATAAAAAGCAAGGACAGAGAGCAGTTTTTTTTTTTGAGCTACGGAGTTGGCTGTTACAGGTTGAATTACACCCCCCTCAAAAAGATATGTGAAGTCCTAACCTCCAGGACTTTAGAATGAGGCCTCATTTGACATAGGGTCTTGATGAAGGGGTGATCATGTGAAAATGTTGTCACCAGCTGAGGGACACCTGAGGCTACTAGGAGGAAGGAGGCGCCCTCTGAAGGAACCAACCTGACTCTTACTTAGATCTTCGACTCCCAGCCTCCAGAACTGTGAGATGATGAATTTCTGTTGTTAAGCCACCCAGGTTAGGATGCTTTATATGGGAGCCCTAGGAAACTAATACATTGGCATTGCAATCTCTGTTTTTGCTATGAGCAAACTGAGGCTTAGTCAAGGTAATGTGACACAGATAGGCCAAAGTGTGGGTGGAAACAGACTCTCAGAACCCCTGGGCATCAGGTCCCACAGGAGGTGGGAAAGGTGAAAATCCCGGAAGGGCTTGGCCGGGGAGGAGGAAGAGGCAATCCAGGAGGAAGAAGTGTCCAGGGACCTGTGGAGCTTTAATCACTTCTCTTTCTTTCAGTATGGCTGCTCAGCCTTATCTGATCATGAGTATGGCCTTTCACTTCGACAATGTTGGCCTTCCTGGGGCACCGATGGACCCGTTTCCGTATTTCTCGGGTTTCTCTGTGTCAAAGGGAATTCAAGCCACCTGTTCAAACATGTCTGCTTGGCATGGGGCATCAGCCTGAAGGATGACAGTACAAATCTGAGGGGACCACCTCCAATTAATCACAGTGATCGGTAAATCAGATTTGACCTTGCCAGAGTCATACAGAGCAATTCCCAATCACAGCTATCGATTCCTTCCTGGTCGGTGGAGCTGCAGCTCAAAACGCTTCAGGATGGAGCCTTTGTTCCTATGTCACCAAAATGTCCAGGCCCCTTAAGGGAGAAGCTGTGAATCCTAGACATTTTGTTGAAGAGTCAGGCCATGTTATTTTTCAGCTGAATGGAGTCTACATTAGGCTGTTATTTCACCGTTGCCTTTGGGCTACCTATGCGATCTCTTAGATTAAGCCAGGATTTTACTAACATACCCTAGACCTTGTGACAGCTGCCACCTAATTGCTGCTTCTGTCTTGATTACCCCTGCGTCCCTCTCAGGTAACATACAGCCATGCACACAGCAGACCCTCCCTAAATATTTGTTGAGTAAATGAAAGATCCCAGAATTTGGAGTCATATAGGTTGATTCCATGTCTTCCATTTCAGGCACTGTGCAAAGTACTGGGAAACCCAAAGCGGGGGGGGGGGGGGGGGGGGGATTTGATTCCTGCCTTCAAAAAAACTCACCGTGGAGGTGTGGCATGCATGTGGGGAGGAAGGAAGACAGCTATATAAAAAGATCTCTAGGGTCCACGGGTAAACCCAGGGAGAGCATTGTAGCAAGTCCCCTTCACTGGTTAAAGGCTTTTGAGTCAGAGAGACCAGTGGGAAGCTCAGCTGTACCTGACTGAGCTGCACTTGGAATTCCTATAATAAGCCACCTCCTTAGAAATAGACGTATTACACTGCCAAGGGAAAGAGGTATTTTTATGGGTCAGCTCATTCGCTGCTGAGAAGATCCCGTGAGAAATTTGGTGTACTTGGACTCCCAGGGAACCAGTAGCTGGTTTTGCTCTAAATCATTATCATGAGCACGGCTTTTTATAATTCTACTCAGTTCCTGTAGGGTACTGTATGGGCACCTGAGTGATCAGGTGGTTTATTCTTTCCACAAGAGCATTTATTGCTCTAAGTCAGGCTCTGCGCTGCGTACTGGAGGAACCGAGTGGGAAAAACCCGTTCCCTGCCCTCAAGACTCATTATGCAGAGTCAATAGACAAGTAGTCGACATGTAACTACCTTGGTAATAGCCTCTCATGAGAACATAGAGAGCAATAGTTTATGGACAAGGGTGGAATCACAGCTTAAATGACATCTAATGAATTTAATGAATGGTTATAAACGATGGGAACACTCAGTTGATGTAAATCCATGCAGTCCTTAAAACTGAGGAGTGATTTATGAATAGTTTGGAAATGCTCGGTTGTAATAAAAGATTAAAAAGGGCCACAAAGTTATATAGAGAATATTTTAACCATGCAAAACAAGTTAAAAATTAAAACAAAGTATGGATATATACATATGAGAAGTCAGAAGGATTGATACAGTTATGGAAAATGAATTATTTCCTTTTTGCACCTTTGTTTTTTTCATCTTTTGGATATTTCAAAATCGTAGTAATAGCAGTCATAATTTAAAAAATGGAACTAAAAACTAAAATGACAATCAGCTTTTGTTTTTTTAAATGTTCTGATTGCTATAAATTAGCAAGGTAGTGTAAGTGTGAGGTGTGAGTGAGATTGTCTTTGAATTAGGTGGAATGAATGATGTGAATCCACTGATCCATGGTGATCTTTATTAGACAGAGACTTCCTTAGGCACAGATGAGGTCAAATTCAGGATGCAGAATTTGCCAGGAGAGCTCGTGGTGTCTCCCAAGATCAATTGCCAAACTTGCAGTGTAAGCAAAAACAAATCGGTTGAGGAGAAAAAGAAGAGGTAAAATCTGCTGTATCAACTGAATCATGATATGTTTGGCTGTTTCTCTATTTTTTTCTCTCTGTTCCACTTCGTCCTCTCTCCTTCTTTGTCTCTTTTCCAGGATCCACAGAGACCAAAAGATATTTAAGGATTTAACTTGTTGATAGGTATCAGGGTTTACTTATGTTTAACTTCAAACTGGAGATTGTCTAACCAACTTTTCTCTTGTTCATTTACACACATATTTACTATCATAAGGGACATGAAAGATCTCTCAGAATCTGGAAAATGTGGCTAAATCATATTTTCCATGCTCTTGCTGTGATTTTTGCTGTATGGCATTCTCATTATTTATGGGTGTCCATTTATCTGGTAAGTCCAGGGTTCCTCACCTTTCTGTTTTCTTCCAGGGGGATAGTGACAAGTTTAGTGAGTCAAGACATCCTTGGGGAAGAAGTGCTCTTCTAGGTCCAGGAGAGAGTGATGAAGAGGGATGCTGGGCCTGGAGCTCAGTTCTTCTGTCTTTTGGCCAAATGGGTCCATGATGTATCATCTACTACACTGTTAGCTTCTTGAGGTCAAGAACAAAATCATTCATTCATATATACTTCCTTAGCACTTAGCATGATGCCTGACACACAACATATACTGAATGAATGAATGACTGCATGAATAATAAATAAGTAAAGAAGCAAAGAAACAAGCCTTTGACATTTTACAAGTGCTCAGGGCGAAGGGGTGCTGATACTTTCAGAAAGCCTTATAGGGCAGAATTCATTATTGCCTAAAACGTATTAGAACTGAATAAGTGATTTACTATGTTATATTTATAAAGGCTCAATACTAAATTCATCACAGCGATAATAGCGATTCGTTCGTTCATTTACATTTCACATGTTGTGACACATGTTGAGTGCCAGCTCGATATCAGGCTTTTTGTTGGAGGTCAGAGGGAGAACTCTTCCTGGTGGTGATCATTTCCTAGTATGTGCAGAGAGTTTTACCAACATATCATTCCTAGATTCTTTCCATCCCTTGCTCAGTCTTCCCCAGATGAGGAGGAGTGTCATAATCTAATCGGTCACTTTGGAAGGTCTCAGAAAGATCCAATTGTATTCATAGGGCTCATGGCAAGTAGGATGCTATGTGGGTCTCCTGGAAGGCCCTCAAAAAACCATACAGCTGATCACTATGGTCACATTTGCTAATAGTCTTCTTTTGAGAAAACCCCCTTGAGCTGCTACTGAGTCCTCCTTGATCAACGTAACAAATATGAGCTTCCCATCATGAATGGGCTGTTATCTGGTCCTCTAAGACATAGGCTGGATGTGTGCAGTAGCAAGCCATCATTACCAGGAAATGGCGGATATGAGCCTGGGCTGGGGAAGATCATGAAGGGAGAGTAAATTGCTGGAGCAGGTAGCTTAGACTCCTGATGAATTGTTGCCCCATCCCCCCGACCTCTAGCTCAAGGAGAGTTCTCTATGATAAGTTAAACTTGATTCCAGAGAATTTTAGCTTCCAGTAATGATGAAGTATCGTTGCTATTGTACAGATAACAGTGTGGACAAAAATATGCAGTATGTATTATGTATAAAAACACGGCTATCCGAAGGTGCCGTAGAGCAACCGTAAAGAGGCAAAAAGTGCAGAGGAGGAGGAAAGAGTTCAGGACTGGTAGAAGAATCAGCAAGGTAGGAGAGAATCCTGGAGGGGAGAGAGCTCCAAAATCTGAACATAAACGTGTCCTGAATCCTTGGCAGTTTGCTCATATACCTGTGTTGTAGAGAGGGGACCCCAGTGAGCCTAGTGGCAAAGCTGTGGCTGGAAGCTGAAAGCCCTGAGCAGAGACTTTAGCTTCTGGAAACTGCAAGGTAAGACAGTTTGGATTTGAATCCAGCCTCGTTAATTGCTTGCTGCAATGAAAATCACAGGATGCAGGGTGTCTAGAATGTATCATTTACTATGCCCAGTATCTGATGCGACAGTCAATGAAGCAAGGAAGTGTGTGCGAACCACAATCCTGAGAAAAGCAGTCAGTACAGCTAAGGTGAGAGTGAGGGTTAGAATTATGGCTTGGGTTTGAGTGTGTTTGGGTCAGGGTGAGGGTTAGGATTGAGTTAGAGTGAATATGAGGCTTCGGGTGAGGCTGACAGTGAGTGTGAAGTTTAAGGCGAGGTTAAGGGTTGTCTTAGTTTGCACTAGGATTAGGTTGAAGGGTATTGAAAAGGAGCAATCGCGAATGTTGCCTTTTACTCTCAAGTCCTAAAACAGCAACGAAAAGGTAAAAGGGTAAGACAAGTGGGGAGAATATCCTCTTAAATTAATACTGAAAGGTGATATGTTTGGTGGTGCCTTGTTCCTGCGGCCAGCTGTTCTCCTCTGGAATTAGTCAGACTTACTGCTGCAGATGCTATTGGTGTCCTCAGTCCCTTGTGACTTCAGCTGAGGGCACACTGATGACTTCCCACCTCCCTGCTAGCCACACCTTTCAGCTCTCCTTCTTTGTGGCTTCTTTTGAAGACTCAAGCAGGCGCAGGCTCAAATGCAGGGGATAACACCTGAGGGCAACCTTCCACCAATGGGCAAAGCCATCAACACATAAATGCTCCCATCTTCTGTGCTAGAGAGACAACTCCAAAGTTTATTCTACACTGTGCTTTTAAGGTGGGATTTAGCCTCAGCTTCTCTGAGTCCTGAAGAGTCCAGTAATTCTACATCAGCTCTTCTTCCTTCCTCGTCTGATTATCTCTATTCCCTTATTTTGGCTTCATGGGATCAACTACTGGCACTCATGTCTTTTAAAAAATTTTTATTTTTGGTGCTCATGTCTTTGTTTCAGTTGTGCAACTGAAAAAAATTTTTATTGATTGATTTTAGAGAGAAAGAGAAAGGAAGAGGGAGAGAAACAAAGATGGGGGAGGAGAAAGAGAGGAAAGGGGAGAGAGAGAATGAGAGACAGAGAGAGAGAGAGAGATTGATTTGTTGTTCCACTTGCTTATGCACTCATCGGTTGATTCTTGTATGTGCCCTGACTAGGGATTGAACCTGCAACTTTGGTGAATTGGAACGATACTCCAACCATCTGAACTACCTGGCCAGGGCTCAGCTGTGCAACTTTGTCAAAAATCTGGGTGGTATATTAGCATAGGTGTACTAAGATGTCCTCTTTTCTGTCATGTTGATCCGTGTGTCTGCCCTTCTGCCAGCACCCCACACTGTCACGACAGCTGTAGCTGTGTATTAAGACTTAACACTGGGAAAAGTAATGCCTACCAATTTATTATTGTCAAGATTATTTTAGCCAGTCTTGGGCTAGTATGTCTTCATATAAATTTTAGAGTAGTTTTGCCTATATCTAAAAAAGTCTTCCTGAGATATACATAGGATTATGTTAGACCTGTTTTTAACTGTGGGGAGAATTGACATTATTAATACAATCAGTATTCCAGTCCATGAATACAGTGTATCTTTCCATTTATTTAGATATTCTTTGATTTCTTTCATTGGCATTTTGTAGTCGTCAGCATAAAAGTTCTGTACTTATTTTGTTAGATTACATCGTAAGTATTTCATTTTGGAGGAGTGTTTGTAAGTGATATTATATTTTTAATTTTGATATCCACACATTCATTGCTAGTATATAGAAATACATTTGTGTGTATATGTGTGTTTGTGGGTCCTGTATCCTGTGACCTTGCTGAATTCACTTATTTAGTTTTGAGAATGTTTTTTTGTAGATGCATTGGGATTTTCTACATAGACAATCATATCGCCTTCAAGTAGGAAGAGTTTTATTTTTCTCTTTCTGGTCTGCATGCCCATTGTTTTTTTCTTTTCTTGCTCTATTGCACTGGCTAGAACTACCAGCTCTACATTCAATAAGAAAGGTAATAGTGGCCATCCTTGCATTTCCCCCAACTTTAAAAAAAAAAAACACTCAGTCTTTCATTATTAAGTATAATGTTAGCTGGAGAGGTCTTTTTTAAAAAATCGTGATAGATATTGAATTTGTATTGTTGTCCTATTACAGTTGTCCCAGTTTTTTCTCCTTTGCTCTCTTCTAGCCCCTCCCACCTCCTGTTCCCACAGTCAGTTCCCACACTGTTGTACATGTTTGTGGGTCATTCATACATGTTTTTTGATATAGTCACTCCTGCTTTCTTTAAGGTTATGGTTTGTATAATATGTGTTTTTCAAAAATCCTTTTACTACTTGTATTCAAAGTGAGTTTCTTATAAATGGGTCATGTTTTTAATCCTTTCTGCTAATTTCTATCTTTTAATTGGTATATTTATTTCATTAAATTTATTTTATTTTTTTAAATTTATTTTAATTGTTGTTCTTGTACAGTTTTCTGTCTTTTGCTCCCATTCCAGCCCACCACCCCAGCCCTCCCCACCCCCCTCCCATTTTCACCCCCGCTAGTTTTTGTCCATGTGACCTTTATACTTGTTGTTCCAAACTCTTCCCTGAAAAACCCCCTGAAATTCCCTCCCCTCTGCCCTCTGGTGACTATCAACCCCTTCTCCATTTCAGTGTCTTTGGTTATATTGTGCTTGTTTGTTTGTTCTGTTGATTAGGTTCCTGTTAAAGGTGAGATCATGTGGTATTTGTCCTTCACTGCCTGGCTTAGTTCACTTAGCATAATGCTCTCCAGCTCCATCCATGCTGTCTCGAAGGGTAGGCGTTCCTTCTTTCTTTCTGCTGCATAGAATTCCATTGGGTAAATGTACCAAAGTTTCTTGATCCATTCATTTACTGATGGGCACCTAGGTTGCTTCCAACACTTGGCTATTGTAAATTGTGCTGCTATGAACATTGGGGTGTATAGGTTCATTTGGACTGGTGTTTCAGGGTTCTTAGGATATAATCCTAGCAGTGGAATTGCTGGGTCAAAAGGTAGATCCATTTTTAGTTTTCTTAGAAAATTCCATACTGCTTTCCATAGTGGTTGTACCAGTCCACAATCCCATCAACAGTGCACTAGGGTCCCCTTTTCTCCACAACCTCTCCAACACTTGTTGTTTGTTGTTTTATTTATGATGGCCATTCTGACAGGTGTGAAGTGGTATCTCATTGTGGTTTTAATTTGCATCGATCTGATAGCAAGAGATATTGAGCATCTTTTCGTGTGTTTCTGGATCTTCTGCATGTCCTCCTTGGAGAAGTGTCTGTTCAAGTCCTTTGCCCATTTTTAATTGGGTTGCTTGTCTTCTTAGAGTGGAGTCGTGTAAGTTCTTTATATATTTTGGAGATTAAACCCTTGTCTGAGGTATCATTGGCGAATATATTTTCCCATACAGTTGGTTCTCTTTTTATTTTAATATTGTTTTCTTTAGCCATGCAGAAGCTTTTTATTTTGATGAGATCCCATTTGTTTATTCTTTCCTTTATGTCCCTTGCTTTAGGGGACATATCAGTAAAAATGTTGCTGCGTGAAATGTCTGAAATTTTCTTGCCTATGTTCTCCTCTAGGACTTCAATGGTGTCACGGTTTATATTTAAATCTTTTATCCACCTTGAGTTTATTTTTGTGTATGGTGTAAGCTGGTGCTCGAGTTTCATTTTTTTCATGTAGCTGCCCAGTTCTCCCAACACCACTTGTTGAAGAGGCTACTTTTACTCCATTTTATGTTGCTGCTTCCTTTGTCAAATATTAATTGACTGTAGAGAAATGGGTTTACTTCTGGGCTCTCTATTCTATTCCACTGGTCCATGTGTCTATTTTTGTGCCAGTACCAGGCTGTTTTGATTACAGTTGCCTTATAATACAGTTTGATATCAGGTATTGTGATCCCTCCTACTTTGCTCTTCTTTCTCAAAATTGCAGCAGCTATTCGAGGTTGTTTATGACTCCATATAAATTTTTGAAGTGTTTGTTCTGTATCTGTGAAATATGCCATTGGTAATTTGATAGGTATTGCATTGAATCTGTAAATTGCTTTGGGTAGTATGGACATTTTAATGATATTAATTCTTCCAATCCACAAACACGGTATATATTTCCATTTGTTTGTGTCTTCCTTAATTTCTTTCTTCAGTGTTGTGTAGTTTTCTGAGTATAGATCCTTTACTTCCTTGGTCAGGTTTATTCCTAGGTATTTTATTTTTCTTTTTGCTATATCAAATGGGATTTTTTCCTTGACTTCTGCTTCTGCTCTTTCGTTGTTGGTATACAAAAAAGCCTTTGATTTCTGAATATTGACTTTGTATCCTGCTGTTTGGCCAAATTCATTTATTAGGTCAAGCAGCTTTTTGGCTGAGTCTATAGGATTTTCTATGTACACTATCATGTCATCTGCAAACAATGATAGTTTTGTTTTCTCCTTTCCAATTTGGATGCCTTTTATTTCCTTTTCTTGTCTAATTGCCGTGGCTAAGACTTCCAATACTATATTGAATAGAAGTGGTGAAAGTGGACAACCTTGTCTTGTTCCTGATCTTAGTGGAAAAGATTTTAATTTTTACCCATTGAGTATGATGTTGGCTGTAGGTCTCTCATATATGGCCTTGATTATGTTGAGGAATGCTCCCTCTGTTCCCACTTTGCTGAGTGTTTTTATCATAAATGGGTGCTGTACCTTATCAAATGCTTTTTCTGCATCTATTGATATGATCATGTGATTTTTGTCTTTGCTTTTGTTTATGTGATGTATTACGTTTACT